>PVLD010000567.1:0-188760 GCA_004027595.1 Dinomys branickii | reverse complement strand
ACATTTTAATATAATGGAATATTATTCAGCTACAAAGAAAGACAGTTTTGGGGACTTTGTAAGCAAATGGTCAAAACTGGAGTCCATACTCATAAGTGAAATAAATCAGCGGTACATGAGCAGGCATCGTATTGTATTACTGGTGTAAGAACCTGAGGGTGGGAATATAAACTAAGAGACATGAAGGAAATCTGTTCAAAAGCAAAGAACAGATGGGACGAGGGAAAGGAGAAAAGAAAGAAGCAAAAATGTATGTATGTATATATGAATATACATATATGCAGGAGGGCTAACATGGTTCTACTACTGTATTATATCACTTAATGCTAAGGAATAGTTGATGATGGGTTATTTGATCAATCTTGTATGTCTGTATGTGTTACCCTGAGCACACACTTCAAAGATATCAATATTCAAAGCAGCAACTATTGTTGGTTTTTATTTTATTTTATTTTATTTTTTGTCTTTTGTTTTCTGTTTTTTGTGTTTTTCTGTTGTTGAGATGATTAATTGTTTGACCAATTTCGTATGTCTGTATCTGTGTTCATGTATATACACTTCGAAGATATCAATAGGTAAAGCAACAACCATTGTTGAGTCCATGTCACCTTGTCTATAAATCAGCTTTGATTGTACTATTTCTTATGCTAATTTGTGTCTGTTTGTTAATATGTTTTTGTGCTTTTATTTTTTAAAATAAAAGAAAAAGGTCGTACAGAGAGCTTCTGTATCACCTGCAGCCAATTCTATTGTTAATATCTTATATTAGTATGGTTCCTTTGCCAAAACCACTGAATCTATACTGACACTGTACTATTAATTAAAATCTGCTCTTTCTCAAGAAAAAGAAGTCTGTCTTTTTCCTGTTCCAGGACTGCACCTATGAAAATACATGACCATTAGTCATCATATCTCCTTAGGGTCTTGCAAGTTGTGGTAGTTTGTTCCCTTTGACGACCTTAACAATCTGGAGCGTGCTAGTCAATTATTTTGTGGAAGACTCCTCAGTATGTGCTAGATAAATATTTTTCTTGTATTTAGCCTGGGTTATGTGCTTTAGAGAGGATGAACACAGAGGTAATGCTATTGCCATCACATCAAGTAGAAGATACATTTCATCAGTGAGACTCACCACTCTTGACGCTAACCTTGACTACCGGTTTACAGAGTACTTATTGATATTTATCTCCACAGTGAGAATCCCTGTTGCCATAGTATCCTACTTAGAAAGAAGTCAACCTATCAGCAATCCAAATTTAAGAGTGAGAAGGTATTGTGTTCCTCCTTTTTGAAGTGGCCGTATCTAAATCAAACATTCCAAATTCTGCACAATTTCATCCATTCTCTTCTTTAACTTGGGTGCCAATCATTTACTCACCTCAGTAAGTATTTGTGGATATATATTTTGTACTCGAGGCTATGGAAATCTCTTCAGATTGGCTTCTGCTTTTAGTGTGGAAAAAATCCAAAGAAACCCTCTAGCTTCACTTTCTTTTGTTTGCCATTTTAAAAATCACTGAAAGGAGTCACACAGTTGGGCAATGCCCTTGTTTCTCACTACAGATGACACCTCTGAGTAAGGCCATTTAACATTTGAAAAGGGATTGCCAGCAAATTTTATCTTCTCTGGTCTTCTGAAGGCAAGTTGCTTTTCTCTATCTCTGTTGGTCTTGTGGGGAAAATTAGCCTTTTACTGTCTCCCTCTGTTTTTCCAGGAAAAGATGCCTTTGTGTCCTAATAAGTACAGAATTAAGAATTCCTGGGATAAGAAACTAAAAAGACATGCGACATCCTAATCAGTAATTTTTCCAGAAATTTACAGAACCCAAAAGATCCAGTAACCTAAAGAAAAGAAGACCATGCAAATTCTATATCTACCCTCAAATTTGTAAGCACCCTGTTGCCTGCCTATCTGACACACCTCCCCACATCTCTCCATATGAGCTTAGGGTCTGCCAGCCCTGAGGCATGATGATCTTTATTGGCAATAGCCTCCATCTTATTTGGCTGATAGCTTTGAAAATAAATCATTTTCAATCTCCTAACGGTTTACAATTTACTTGCATCATCTTCCTTCTCAAGTGGCCAGCAAGGAATGAATGTGGTATTATTACTACATTGTACCTCTTTTTATATGCAAATTGCTTGGCGGGGGGGGGGACAATTCTGCAGTTTTTAGCGCCATCTGTAATATGTTTAACTTACAGAAGTCTAGTAATTTAAATTATTGAAGAGCTTTGATATAGAAATTGAGTAAAGGTTTTTAATAAGCAATTTAAAGAAGGAAAACAGGAAATACTGACAACACTCACATTAATTGAAAATGATAGCACTTTCTAACTTTTAATGGGCAAAAATAAGAATATTAGAAAGATCAGTGGTTGTTAAAAAAGACAACAAATGGAGATCTTTTGCTGTATCTTGTGCCATTTTTCAGAGTACAGTACAAACTGGGAATATTTCAATAAAATTAAGGAAATGCCTATTCATTCTGTGACATACATATCCAAGAGACTGTCCTTCATGTAGGTACACAAAACGACATTTACAAAAATGTTTGCTTTTTTAGTGTATGAGTAAAATAATTGGAGGTACCATATATATCAAATGAGACTGGATAAATAATGTGTATATATCAAAAAATATTGATCAGAAGGAAAAACCCATAGATTTATGTGTGTCAATGTAAAATAGACAACAAAAGCAATGTTAAGTGGAGAAAATAAAAAATAGAACATAATTTACATCACCATGTTATATATATATCATTGAAAGGACATATGAAAAGTAGAACTTTTGCATATACACATAGAAGTAATTAAATATGTAGAACTTGATCTAAGGACACTCATTTAAACACACTATGATGCTTAAGGGTTTAAGTGAACTAGGTGGGGCAGTAAAGAGCAGACAAGTATGTAGTAATACTCGGGCTACGAAAAGGATGGTGTATAGTGAAACTTAAAAGATTTACTACAGTAAAAGACGTATCACCACGAATGGTGGGTTTGATCAAAGTGAGGGGAGCATCCAAGGGAGATTAATGACGGTGTGTAGCAGCACCTCAGTTTACAAATGCTTTGTTTGCAAACAATTTGTTTCTAAGCTAAAGCATTTGTCAAAATTTTGGTTTTCTTCACAAACTTTTTTTGCATTGGGTGGCAAACATGGCTGCAGCCCTCTATCCTGCAGAAACAGGAACTTGGCCATCTTTTCCAGAATCATGGAACTAATTAAGTTGTGAGCTGAGACACCACTGTACCTAGTACTGTAATAATTGTGTGAGTTTAAATGTTCATTGCCTTGTGATTGCCCCTTGTATATTTTAAATGTACAGAATATAACCTAACAATGTGCCATAAACTGAAAACTAAGATTAACTCAGTTCTTGGGTTTAAATATCCTGTGTCACTTCAGTCGAAGCACATAAAACAACCAAACATCATGAACAGCAATGACTTTGTAATATAAAAAACAAAACCATTATATGAAGTCAGCTATCAGTATGATAATATGTATGTTCTTATAATTATTAATTTAATAATTCAATGAATATTTTTGTGGTTTGAAAGTATTACAGTAGGTATAATTGAAAAATACAAAAGTGTATGCCTAAAACAGATTTAGAATTTTCTAAAAAGTTTTATTACACCAATAGGGAAATTTAAGGTAACATATCACAACATTTCTGAAATTCACACTATTGCATATTATTGTCTTGATCTTTCTTGTTTTTTTTTTTCTTTTTTTGTTCCAGGGATCGAACTCAGGACGTTGCGCTTTCCAGGCAGGTGGTTGTGCCGGTGAGCTACATCCCCAGCCCCTTGATCTTCCTTTCTATTGCTGCGTTTTTAGTTTTAAATTTACTTCTTAAACAGTAAAGTCATCAAATGTAGATCTTGGGAGAAATGTCACTCAATGTATTCAATTTATTTTCTAAAACCTAATTACCTCTTGAAATATAATTTGGCATTATTTATGGCATCCTTGTCTGTGAAGAATAACTCTGAAAGCAATTTTTGTAGATACTGTTGAAATTTAAACTTACACTCCCTTTTCATTTCACTTCCCCGTGAAACTTGTCAGATTTGACATTATTCTTAGATTCAAAGCTATTATTAATTTATCATTACCATGCAGCTTCTTTTTCATATGTAAAAGATTACAGAACTAAAGCGCTCTTGAATACTTTGGCTCTACTATTTTATTCCCACAATGAGATAATGTCAAGAAAAAAGTAAAAAAAAAAAAAAAATCCTGAACCAAATTTTATTCTGTAACTTAGATAACAATCTGCTAATAAAACTTTTATGTCTTAAACACAAAATACTATATATATGCAATAATACATCCTGGAAGATACAAGGCATGACCAGTCCTTAGACAATAGATATTTGGAAAGGAGAAATGGGTTAGAATAAGCTTTCAGCCTTCAAGTATTAAAATAAATTAGTATTCTGGCTTTTCCTTCTCATTTGTACCTATTGTCCCCTTATTTTGTTAATTTTGGATTCCTTCCAGGAAGTTCCTCCTTGTATACTGAAGGGACCTGGAGTTTGTCCATGGACACAGCAGACTCCAGCTACTCTAATCCTTGCTGTGAGCTCCTGGAAATCGCTGAAACCTGGAGAGCAGAGAAACATGCCATCTCCTCGGTTCTTCCTGGCTGGTTGCTTTGTCCAGGTATCACTGGTTGGGCTCCCGGGTTCTCCTATTCTCACATCTGTGTCATGCTTCTCTTTTTCCCTCTCGCAGAAATGTTGGCACTGTGTAGCTTGTACATTTTGTAGAGTTTGCTACTTATTTTAGCAAATAAAGTGTTGCTACTGTTAGCAAACATTGAGAATTCTTGATTAAATTTGAATTTATATGAACAGTGTATAATTTTTAAAGTACAAGTAGGTTCCGTATAATATTTGTGACAAGCTTAAGCTAAAGTAATTATTCAAACTTAACTAGATGCCTTTATTTTATCTGGAAATCTAATATAGTTTATACTTTTAAACTTTTTATTAAATGTTTTATTTTCCATCTCAGTGACTTCACCTGACTTTATGGATGAATTGAAGGAGTTTCAAAAGTAGTGTCAATCCCATGCAGATCAACCTGAAATTCCCAGGTCTGGTTTTTTTTGAATTTTGATCTTATCATAACTCCCAGCTACTAAATTACACTTTTCATTTATTTGAATGATAACAAATTAATGTGTATTTTCAGGAAATATATGGGTTTCTAATTTCACCTTTCTGTAAGTGCCTAGAGATATTTGGAACTAGAAGTAGAGATCCTCCTGTCATAAATTCATCTATCCCTGCTTCACGTATGTGTGGCCAAGATATTGATGTGGTTGGTGGTAATGATTGTTGACAGGCCACTGCTTTATAGCTTACTTCGAAGTGATATTCCAATTCAATAACTCATAAAATGATTTACAGGAAGAGTGACTTACGGCCTTGAAAGGTGAGGTCTTCTGATAATATTTAAAGGAGAAAGAATGACCTGGAGGCCTCAATGGAGATGGACAAGTGGTGCAGTAAGGCAAAGCCGTGCTAATATTATCTGAGTGTAAATGTTACAATGGAAGAAGATAAAGAGAAGCAGACATAATATTTTCTCTTCAGAAGAGCAAAAAGGGTACAGAAATGCTAAATAACATGTAACACATCTGTTGCTAACCAACATGTCAATACCTAAGAACAGAAGCTGGGTGTGTGGCACATGCCTGTAATCCCAGAATTTGGGGAAGGCAAGGCAGGATGACCACAAGTTCAAACCTATTCTGGGCAACTAAGTAACTTAGCAAAGAGTGATCCTTTGTGCTAAGGTGAGGTGCTGCAGATGAATGAAGGCTCTTGGTTCAACTCTCAGTGACACACACACATACACACAGAAGTGCAGGTTAATAATAACAACAAAAAACACTAATTTTATACACCAGAGGGGCACATATCCAGGCAATAAATAAATAATTCCCCATATCTAGGTACAAAGGATACTCTGGCTCTAGAATAACTGAGTGCTCTAAATCAGCTCTGTCTCAGAGATATAGTCAAAACCATTCAGATTCATGATTACAAGCAAAAAAAGCAAGAAAACAATAACTGAAAAGGTACAGTGACCACTCACACATTAAATGGTGTGTGTGCCGGTAAGCAATTTATTATTCAGTGTGGACAGTAGTAGGATTTTATGATCTTTGAAGGAAGAGAACAAGGCAAAGATAAGAGAACTACAATACTGTAAAATTTTAATGAAGAAATGAATCTAAAGTAATGACGGTCCATCTTTACTAACCACAAGCGTGAAATGTGTTCTACCGCCACAGGAGGATTTATCAGAGAGGAGGCCAAGAAAGAACATGAAGGCATTTCTGGACAGACTTTGACCTTTACAGCTTGACATTTCAATAGCTACCATTTGAGCTACCTTTGAACATGTTCTTTTAAATATGCTTATGTGCAAAAAAATAAACCATACTAAATAACACGTACTATCTTTACAGTGTTTTCAAATGTAGTTTAAATATAACTGGAAATACTGAGTTACAACTGGATTATAAAGTGATAGGAAATTTTATTTTCTCTAATAGTTAATAGTGCCTCCTAGTCAGTTTTGTTGATGTTAGGTAACTTACAGATATTTTCAAGGATTTTACATACTTCTTGAAATATTGGTAGGTTAGGGTAAATATATACCATGTCCAACATCCCTTTTGGGCAAAGGAAGGAGTGCACACCATATATATATGAAATATAACTTAATATATATTCCCTAGAGTCATGGTCTTAGTGTATGTGAATGCTATCAGGAGAAATGGGACACTGCCTGGCATGGTGGTACATGCTGTAATTCCAGCACTGCAGAGGCTGAGGCAGGAGGATTGCATGAGTTCAAGGTCAGCTTGTACCACACAGTGACACAGTGAATTCAAGGCCAGCCCAAACTGCATAGCAAGACCGTGTCTCAGGAGGAGGAGGAGGAAGAGGAGGAGAAGGGGGAGGAGGAGGACATGAAATACAGCACAAAGTAAAAAACAAATACAATAAAAATTGCATTAAAGTAATACAAAGTAATTCTTTAATGATCTTAAAGTGCCATTTTAAGAGAAAATTGAACACAAATCTAAAACTAAACAATGTATTTAAGAGAAGGCTACATATATAAGGGATAAAAATGGTGAAGAGTTTGTTAATTGATATGGCTTAAAAACCAAAACCAAAAGCAAAAACAAAAACCTATGTATTTTAAACATCAGCTTTAGATGTGATAAGAATGCTCTAACAATGTATATATTTAAACTATAAATAAAAATATTACAAAATATTGATTGGTATGCCCACAAGAAATGTGTAAGGCTATGTTTCATTCAGTAAGGATAAGGAGAGACTAGAACTGTACTGGCTATAAGGCACGGCCCGTATGTTGCTATAACTAACTTGAAATGTGCCCAGTCCATGGACAAAAATGGAAAGCTTTCACTTTAAAGTCAAGAACAAGACAAGGACATCCACTGTTACCACTCCTACTCAACATAGTTCTGGAAACATTAGCCAGAGCAATTAGAGAAGAGAGAGAAATAAAAGGAATAAGGGTAGGAAAGGAAGAGGTAAAACTATCACTATTTGCAGATGACATGATATATTACATGGAAGACACCAAACACTCCACAAGAAGACTCCTTGAATTAATTGACACATTCAGCAGTGTAGCTGGATACAAAGTCAATACCCCAAAATCAATAGCATTCCTATATACAAACAAAAAACAGACTGAGAGAGAAATTAAGGAAACCATACCTTTCACAATAGCATGCAAGAAAATGAAATATTTAAGAATCAATCTAATAAAAGAAGTAAAAGATCTATTCAATGAAAACTGTAGTACTCTGAAGAGATCAAAGAGGATTTCAATAAATGGAAAAATATTCCTTGCTCATGTAGAGGAAGAACCAACATTGTGAAAATGGCCATACTACCAAAATTGTTGTACAGATTCAATGCAACTCCCAATAAATTATCATTAGTATACCTCACAGATCTAGAGAAAACATTCCTTAAATTAATCTGGAACCAGAAGAGACCCAGAATAGCAAGGCAATCCTGGGCAACAAAGACAAGTCAGGTGGAATCACAATCCATGACCTGAAATTATACTACAAAGCTACTATAATAAAATCAACATGGTACTGACTGAAAAACAGACCTTAGGATCAATGGAACAGACTGGAAGATGCAGCCACAGCCACAAATACACTCAACCAACTAATCTTTGACAAAGCAGCCAAACAAGCTCACTGGAAGAAAGATAGCCTCTTTAATAAACAGTGCTGGAAAAATTGACTTGCTACTTGCCAAAGACTGAAAATAGACCCAAGTCTATCACCATTCACAAAACTCAAGTCAAAATGGATCACAGATCTCAATATTAAAACAGAAACACTAAATCTAATGGAAGAGAAAGTAGGTAAAAATCTTGAAGGCATAGGGGTAGGCAGAGTTCATGAACAAAAATCAAACCTCAAGGGAAACACTTCAAAGAATCAACAACTGGGACCTCATCTTACCGAAAAGTTTTTACACATCTAAAGACATCACTAGCAGAGTAAAAAGAAAACCCCACAAATTGGGAAAAAATCCTAGCTAAGTCTTCCATCTAGAACAGGTAAAGAATTAAAGAACATGAACCTTCCCAAATTCAAAAACCCAATCCCAAAATGGGCATCTGAGATAAATATACACTTCTCAGATAAAGAAATACAAATGGCTAATAAATATATGAGAAAATGTTCAACATCATTAGTCATTTGAGAAATGTAAATTAAAGCAACATTGATATTTCATCTCACCCCAGTAAGAATGGCTATCATTAAGAAATCAACCACTAACAAATGCTGGTGAGGCTGTGGAGAAATAAGAACTCTTCTCCACTGCTGGTGGGAATGCAGACTGGTGAAACCACTGTGGAAATCACTTTGGAGTTTCCTCAGAAAATTAGATGTAGAGGTACCATTCAACCCAGCTATTCCCTTTATGGGTATTTTCCCAGAAGATCTGAAAATATCATACCACAGCCATATATGTGCACCCATGTTTATGGCAGCACAATTTGTATTAGCTAAATTGTGGAAGCAATCCAAATGTCCATCCACTGAGGACTGGATTAAAAAACTGTGGCAATTTTATATAATGGAATATTACTCAGGCATAAAGAAAGACAATTTTGAGGCTTTTATAGGTAAATGGTCACAACTAGAGACCATACTTATAAGTGAATTAAATCAGAGGTGCATGCATAAGCAGCATATTGTATCACTGGTGCAGGAACCTGAAAGTGTGAATATAAATTAGGCAGTATGATAAACTGTGAAATGAAAGGAAACTGCTCAAAAGTGGGGAGCAGCTGGGATGGGGAGGGGGAGAAAAGGAAGAAGGGGATAATTATGTATGTATGTATGTATATGCAGGATGGCTAACATAGCTGTCCTACTGACTTATGTCACTTTATTGTAAGGAACAGTTAATGAGTAGTTGTTTGATCAGTCCTGCATGTCTATATTTGTTTTCCTGAGTATACACTTCAAAGTTATCAATATGTAATACAACAACCATTGTTAATTCCCTGTCACCTTATCTGTAATTCAGTTTTGACTGTACTATTCTGGTGCTACTTTGTAAGTGGCTGTCTGTTTGTTAATATGTCTCATTCTTTTACTTTTTAAAAGAAAAAAAGAAAAAGCAAAAAAAGAAATGTGCCTAGTCCAGGTTGAAGTGCAAACATAAAATACTCACAGAATTTCGAAGACCTGGCCTGAAATATGTAAATGATTTCAATAATATGTATAGTGATCGTATACTATAATAATATTTTGGATACATTGACCTAAATAAAATATATTTTAAAAATTAATTTCACCTGCTTACAATAATGAATATAACTTTGGCCCAAGAAGACACTGGTCTGCCTTGAAGTCTCAGGGAGAGCATCTACCTACCTCTCGATAGAGACAATGGGTACAGATACAGGGATAGAAGATATAGCTGTCTCCCTCCTGTAACAGCCTAGGTGGTGGACGTGTCCTTCTTTACCCGGAAGCAAGCCTTGGATGAAGGAGAAGTACCCAATAATATGATTTATAGTGGTGACTTTGCATCGTATGGTGTCAGTTAACTTGAGAGGGAGCAGAGACCCTCCTGAGCCACGTGGGCAGCCAAACATATCTTTGTCCTGAGTTCCAATTAAAGCTCTGACACCACGTCTTCTGAGATTTCCTATTTGGTGATACTTTGTTCCCACTGTCCTACACTGAGGCAGGGAAGTGGGCCACAACCATCATTTCATTAAGAGAGGACAAGTGAGAGCTGCGTGCCCTGAGCTCTCCTGGACTCTTTCCCCTTTTTTTTTTTCTGGAATGATTTGCATCTATTTCTCTGTACTATAACAAACCCTATCAAGAGTACAACACCTTACTGTGAGTTCTGAGATGTAGCAAACATCAAAACTGGAGGTGGTCTGATCAGGCCTGAACATGGACATTGGCAATGAAAGTTAAGGGTAATGGTGGGGGCCCCTGAG
The DNA here is from genome assembly GCA_004027595.1 of Dinomys branickii. Taxonomy (NCBI): domain Eukaryota; kingdom Metazoa; phylum Chordata; class Mammalia; order Rodentia; family Dinomyidae; genus Dinomys; species Dinomys branickii. Next base: position 178,188 of record PVLD010000567.1, on the reverse strand, counting down.
CTTGCAGCCGGTGTCCGAAGTGCAATGGTCCTCTGCCCAACTCTGTGAGTATCCCCTTTACTTTGTTCAGTGGGGCTGTACTGGAACTGTACTTCTCACTTTTCTGCAGTATTAAGTATGGAACTGAGAGCCTTTATACTCACATCCCTAGTTCTTTTTTGTTTTGAGACAAAATCTAAGTCACTAATTTGCTGAGGCTGTGCTCAAACTTCTGGTCCTCACCCTTCAGTCTCCCAGAACACTACAGTGAAGGGTATGCACCACCACTCAGGCCTGCGTGGCGTACATTTGTGGTTCATGTGTCTTTTGTACAGCACTGGATAGAATGTGTATCTAGCAGGAGAAGGTGGAATGAGGTAGAATGTGGGACCACAGCTTTATGAAGAGAGCAGTTATTTAACTTCACAGATCTGAGCGCCGATCTTCTGTCTGGAGCACAGAAGCACAGACACAAGGAGTTGGATCCATGAGAAGATTCAAATGTGAACTTTAGGGAGATGATATGGAGTAAAAACGTTCTATAGTTTAAATTAATATGCCCTTGTGTTAGTGAAAACCAAGACAAAACAAAACAAACAGCTGGGAATTCGTGTAGAAAACGGGTTTTTGCAGTGTTGCCATCAGACTGCCTGATTTTCAATCTCATCTCCACTGTTTGCCGTTTGTGTGATCTTAGGGGAGTGAGTTCATTTTTGATGTCTCCATTGATTCTAAACGGAGGAGAAGATAGAGGACGTATCTTCTAGGACTGTTAGAGAATTAAATTGCCTCACAGAAGCTAGCTGCTTCCAGTCGTTCCTGGTGGGGAGGCTGCAGGGCTGAGAAGGGGGTCACAGTGACTGCTGCTCTTGGGTACACTTAAACAAATGACGTCATTACCTATGTAGTCATCGTTACTTCCTCCTGATCTTCTACTTTAGAGGATGGCGATGTCCTTCTTTTCACTTAAGGTACTCTGACAACACACTCCATTTTTATACAATAAGAGCAAGACTACTCATCTCAGTATGCTGGCTTATATTGGGCCTCCTAATCTCTATTCATTATTTCCTTATTCAAATTGTGATGCTTTACTTAAATTTATCTAGAAACAACTAGTGCCTGTTCCTTAACAAGTCCTCAACTGAAATACGAATTTTCTTCCAAATCCTCCATTTGCGTTCTGTTTATTGTTACTTTGCATTTTGTTTATTGTCACTGTCATAGTACCGCCGCCACCTTGGATTAGTGCTACGCCCTGGATATCTCTTCTCTGCCCTTCCACTTTCACCTTCCACCTTTATGTCTGCATTCTTTCCTATGTCCTCAGAATGCTGAACCATATAGAATGAAAAATGAGCCCTCCTGCTCTCTCTGGCTTTGTTGTGTTTAATGAAGTGATGACCCCTGGCAAAAAAAATAAAATAATAAACCACAATGAGGAGAGTAAGAGTAGAGTGTGCTATTTCTCTTTTGCTCTTTTCTTGTTGGGTTTCTTGGGTTAATACTTTTGTACCACCGGCCTAAGCCCTTCAAAATAGCTTCCTCTGTACAGCTCGAATTTCAAGGTTCCACGAACAGCTTCTTCCCTTTCCATTTTAGAAATGGGCGTGGCAGTGACTGTCTGCAATTACTAATTCCAGGGCTTCCTTTGCTTGGCTTTCTTAAGCTCTATACTGTTCTTCCTTTGTATGGATAAAACACACACTTTACATTTCACTCTTGTTCATACTCTTTTCAGTAAGTGTTTAAAAGCACTTATGACATGTTATCTTATTGATGCTGGCCAGGCAGCACGAAGTATCAAAAAAATTACTAGCAGGAGATAAGATTCAGAACCTAGGAAAGGAACGTGAGGCAGGAAGCAGAAACCAGCATCACGGTTTGATGGTATCAAATCTGTACTGGCATACAATATTTTTCAGTACTAATGAGAAAAATGAGAAACTGTAGGGAAAAATAGAACCAGGAAATAGATTCAAAGTTCAAGAGCTCAGGCCAATGTGGGAAATGCTGCCCAACCTGAGGCTCGGAGTGAGTTTGAAGGTGAGCTAGGTGCTGTCACAAGGAGGGCACAGCATAAATATTTATTGAAAAAATTGGAAATGAAATAATGAATAAATGCCAGACTAAGAGACATTTATTGCTGTTCTATTAAGGATTCTCATCTAGCTGTCAGATCTTGATATGTGCTGTGTGAGGATTTAAGGCCCAAGAAGGAAAGAACTCCGTTATTGGTTGTTTACAGTGAGCTGGGCCCAACCTAGGCACAATCTGTAATAAAATTCAAGTATGTAAATAATAAAATTTTTATTTTTACAAGGTGATTTTTGTAGAACGAAGTGAAATGTTCAGAAGCTGAACTGAGGGGCATGGCATACCCATAAAGAATGGGCACATATATTTATTTTGAATCCTAGGTGAACTTCACATATCCAGAATCACATTTAAGACTGATCTCAGATAGAGAAAGTGAAATAAAGAAAATGCAAACTTGATCTCATCTTGTTCCTTTGGCTTTCAGATCCCAGTTCCTTTAAAGCCAAATAGCAACAAAAACATTGTATTTGAAGAATTTAGTCTATAAATCTAACTAGGGTGGGGGATTTAGCTCAGTGGTGCAGTGTCTCCTGGTAAGTATGAGGTCCTAAGTACCCAAACAAAACAAAACAAAATAAAAATCTAAATAAACCACAGGATATTTTATATCAAATCTGCTGGAAGGTGGGCTGTATCCTTTTCTGAGTTCTATAGGTGATACTACTTTTGTCAGAGCCTGTCTAGTGTAGTGGATTAACAACTGGTGGTCAACTTGTAACACCCAGCTGAACCAGCATGGTGCTGGGCATGGAAGTCCCATGTGAGGATTATTTCCAACAGCACAAAAAAGAGAATTGGAAAGGAAGAAGGGGGCTCTTGGTTCTCCTGGAAGAGCTTGCCATTCTGGCTTTCCTGATATGAACTCAGGTGCTCTCACTGGCAGAGGAGCTCAACCTTGTTGTCACTGAGAATGGCTACAGTTCACTTTGGGGCACATTTGGTCCTTAGTTTGAGCACTGTTTCCTGGCTCCAAAGGGAAGATGGTGCACTGTTCAATATCCTGGAGAAACTAATCATGCTGGCTTTCTTGAAATGAACTCAGTGGTTCTCATTATTGGAGGAGCTTGGGACCTCATTGTCCTTGAGGATGGCTGTGGTACCTTTTAGGGGTGCTCTGGTCCTTAACTTGAGTGTCATTTCCTGGCTCCAGTAAAGATTCTTCAGCTTACTGCCAGATCCTTTATTCCTCTGGCACAGACCTTTTAGCTTCCACCACTGACCTTTGGGCTATCCCAGCACAGATCATTGAAACAGGCTTGCATGAGACATTGTCATGGGCTCTCAGTGGACTCATGAAAGGCATTGTCATGGGCTCTAGGCCTCTAGCTAGACTGATGCAGGATATTGCTGTGGGATGCCAGCCCTCAGCTGGATTCTTTGGGTCTTTAACATGTGGACAGATTTCTTGCACTCCTTTGTACTTGACTCTTTGGGTGACTACTATAAAATAATACTGTAAATTATGTATCCTATATTAAATTGTTTTCCTTGTAAACCCTGACTACAACTCCTAGGAAAGATAGCTCTGCACCTCTGTCAGGATTAATCCCTTCACTGGTTCTCTTGCTCTCATTTTTCTTTAGACTTTGTTCTACTAAACACACAATGAATGAAAGAATATGACCTCTCAGCCTGTATACATCCTTATTTTTTCTGCTCTCAACATCTCTATTTTAACCCTGATATGTGAGTTTCCATTATTCTTGTCACAACCAAACTTTGTGAATAACTGCTGCCTAAGTCTTGGTCTTTACTGACTCTGTCCTTTATCAATCATCTTTTACTTTCAGAGAGCTGGATATAAACATAAAACTAAACTCCAGCAGGTATTAGTTGCATGAAGTTTTGACTTAGTAAATATGTAATAATCTCTACTACTTGTTTTTAGAAATACATGGATAATGTTATCAATATCATCTACACAATTGCTTTTACTACTCTGTAAACTAAGGTATAGATCTTAGCTCTTGGTCAGGATAAACAAATGTATACATAGAATAACTCTCTCTCTGTATATATATATATATATATATATATATATATATATGGTATAATATCTAAAATATTGACCATTATTTTATCTCAAGCTGAATTACACACAGTAGGGCTGGGGATATAGCTCAGTGTTATAAGCACCTGCCTGGCAAGTGCAAGGTCCTGGATTTGATTCCTTGTACCAAAAAAAAAAGAATTACATAGAGAAATATTTAGCAAATTAATTAGTTTTCTTAAAACAGGTAGGAAATTTGTTATTCCTGTGAATAAATTAAATTATTTGATTGATCATCTTGTGCTAACTCTAAGAAGCTCCTAAGCCACATGAACCCGATTTACTAGCTGAATATATTAAGTATATATTTATACTCTTTGGTTTATTGTTCTCAGTCTTGTACCCTATAATTCCCCTAATCTGACTCTGACATATTTATATATTTTATAAGCCACCTTTCTTAAAAAAGGTGTGGGTATGGATTTCACAGATGAATAGCTGGATAGATGGGTAAGTCAGTGACAGTGTGTTATGTTTTATTTTAAAGGTAAAAATTCAAAATTTCAAGACAAGATAATAGGAGTACAAAATGCTTAAAGTATTGTGTATTATTATCTTTAAATTACTCAGAGTACACAATATCAGCATTTAATTGTGCAAACAATGCTAACATAAATTTTTGTTTTCAGTGAACAAAGAGAAATTAACTATCATATATATATATATATTTTTTTTTCTTTTTGCTTTTCCCTTCCTTCTTTTCACCATTCCCCCATCCCAGTTTCTCTTTTTTTTTGAAGTTTCTTCACACTTTACAATATCTATTGTACATTTTGGGTATTATTTACTCCCTCAGTTTCTCACACTAGGGAGACAATACAATGTTTGCACATGTGCACTGGTTTATTTCACTTATAAGCATGGGCATGAGTTGCATCTATTTACCTATGAAAGTCTCCAGTTTATCCTGGTAGTTTAATGGGAAATGTATTGAATCTGTACAAAAATTTTGCTAGTGTGGTCATTTTCACAATGTTGGTTCTTCCTAACAATGAACAGGGAATGTTTTTCCATTTATTGAAATCCTCTTCGATCTCTTTTTTCAGAGTACTATAGTTTTCATTGAATAGACATACCTCTTTTGTTAGATTCCTAAGTATTTCAACTTCATGGATGCTGTTGTTAAAGGTATGGATTCCTTAATTTCTCTCTCAGCCTGTTTGTTTTTTGTGTATAGTGCTATTGATTTTGGGGTGTTGACTTTGTATCCAGGTACATTGCTGAATTTGTCAATTAATTCAAGGAGTGTTCTTGTGGGGTGTTTGGGGTCTTCCATGTAAAGTATCATGTCATCTGCAACTAGTGATAGTTTTACTTCTTCCTTTCCTATCCTTATTCATTTTATTTCTCTCTCTTGTCTAATTGCTCTGGCTAATGCTTCCAGAACTATGTTGAATGGTAGTGGTGACAGTGTATATCCTTGTCTTGTTCTTGACTTTAAAGTGAAAGCCTTCAGTTTTTGTCCATTTAGTATGATGTTGGCTGTTGGTTTGTCATAGATGGCTTTGATCAGGTTGAGGTAAAGGCCATATATTCCTATTTTTTCTATGGCTTTTAACATGAATACATGTTGGACTTTATTGAAAACTTTTTCTGCATCTATTGAGATGATCATGTGATTTTTGTCTTTGGCTCTATTGATATGGTGTATTACATTAATTGATTTGTGAATATTGAACCATCCCTGCATTCCTGGAATGAATTCAACCTGGTCATGGTGTATAATTTTCCTTATGATTCGCTGCATTCTATTTGCTAATATTTTGTTGAGTATCTTTGCATCTATGTTTATTAGGGAGATTGGCCTATACTTCTCTTTCTTGGTTGGGTCTTTCTCAGGTTTGTTATCAGTATAAGACTTGCCTCCAGAAATGAGTTAGGGAGAATTGCTTCCTTTTCAATTTCATTGAAGAGTTTGAGGAGTGTTGGCATTAAATCTCTGCTGAATGTGTTATAGAATTCTGCTGTGAATTTATCAGGGCCAGGGCTTTTCTTTGTCGGTAAGTTTTTAATGATATATTCAATCTCATTAACTGATATTGGGTTGTTCGGAATTTTTATATCTTCCTGATTCAACTTTGGTAATTTGTACATTTCTAGGAATCTGTCCATTTCTTCTGAGTGTTCTATCCTGTGGGAGTAAAGATTTTCAAAGTAGGTTTTTATGATCTTTTGAATTTCGGTAGGATGTGTAGTGATTTCATCCCTTTCATATCTTATTGCATGAATTTGAGTTCTTTCCTTTCTTTTTTTGATAAGGTTGGCTAGAGGTTTATCAATTTTATTTATTGTTTTAAAGAACCAACTCTTTGATTCACTTATTTTTTGTAGAGTTTTCATCTCAGTTGCATTAATTTCTGTCCTGAGCTTTATAATCTCCTTCCTTCTTTGGGCTTTGGGCTTGAGTTGTTCTTCTTTTTCTAAAAGTTTGAGGTGCAGCATCAACTATTTATTTTTTCTCTGTTTTCTTTATGTGTAAGTTCATTGCTATAAATTTCCCTCTGAGGACTGCTTTCATTGCATCCCACAGATTCTGGTAAGTTGTATTTGTATTTTCGTTTGTTTGTAGGTATTTTTAAAAATCTTTTTAAATTTCTTCTGTGACCCATTGGTTGTTCAGGAGGTTGTTGTCTCATTTCCAAGTGTTTATGGAGTTTTTGAAGTTTCTTTTGTCATTAATTTCCAATTTCATTGCACTGTGGTCAGATAATATGCATGGGATGATTTCAATTCTTTTGCATTTAGGTAGATATGCTCTATGGACTAGAATGTGGTCTATATTAGTGAAAGTCCCATGTGCAGCTGAAAAAAAATGTGTATTCTGATGTTGTGGGGTGGAACACTCTGTGTACATCTACTAAATCCATTTGTTCACATATTTGGTTCAGGTCTGTTATTTCTTTGCTGAGTTTTTGTCCAGTTGACCTGTCTCTTTGTGTCAAAGGGGTGTTTAGGTCCCCTACTACAATAGTGTTGTTGATTATTTGGTTTTTCATGTCTGTTAAGATTTGATTTATATAGTTTAGCGCTCCAGTATTTGGTGCATACATGTTTAGGATTCTTATCTCTTCCTCTTGCAGGTTTCCCCTAACCAGTATGTAGTGGCCTTCTTTATCTCTTCTGATTGTTTTCGGTTTGAAGTTTACATTGTCTGCAAACATAATAGCTACCCTTGCTTTTCTCTGGGAACCTGTTGCATGGATAATTGTTTTCCATCCTTTGACTTTCAGTCTGTGGATTTCCTTTTGTGTAAAGTGTGTTTCCTGTATACAGCATATTGTGGGATTTTGTTTCTTAATCCACTCTGCCAGTCTCTTGCTTTTGACTGGTGAATTGAGGCCATTTACTTTCATGGTTATAACTGTTATATGGTGGCTTATTCTCATCATGGTGTTTACTTGCTGTTGCTTTCCTACTTTTGCTATCTGTTTACTTGCTTGTTCTGCTTGAGGGTTCCTTTCTGTTGTTCTTGAGATGGTGGTCTCTATTTTCTCCATCTAGAATATCTTTTAGTACTTTCTGTAATGTTGGTTTGGCACTCATGAAGTTTTTAAGTTGTTATTTGTCATGGAAACATTTTATTTCTCCTTTGAATTTGAAGGATAGTTTTGCAGGATACATCACTGTGAGTTGGAAGCTGTTTTGTATCAGAATATGTATTATCTCGCTCTAAGCTCTTCTTGATTTCATGGTTTCTATTGAGAAGTCTGCTGTGATTCTGATGGGCTTTCCTTTATAGCTGATCTGTTTCTTTTCTCTAGCAGCTTTTAATATTGTGTTCTTTTGCTGGATATCTGGGATCTTGACTATTATATATCTGGGTGTGGTTTTATTTGGGTTGTGGCTCATTGGAGTTGTATATGCCTCATTTTCTGCACATCAGTATCTTTTACCATGCTTGGGAAATTTTCTGCTATTATTTCTGCAAGTATTCTTTTTATGTCACTTGTGTTGCCTCCTGCTGTTTCACTGATTCCTATTACTCAGACATTATTTCTCTTTGCCTTGTCTTGCAGCTTGTGGATTGATTTTTCCTGGATCCTTGATGACTTTAAGAGATCCTTCCTTTCATGATCGCTAGCTGCCATGCTGTCTTCAAGATCTGAAATTCTATCTTTAGCTTCATTCAAACAGTTTTGCAAGCTTTCAGTGGAAGTTTTCATTTTCTGGAAATCTCTGAGTTTGCTTCCTTTATTCTAATTCATTCCTAAATTGCTCATGTAATGTTTCCATTTGTTGCCTTTGATCTTCCATTCTTTTATCTGTTTCTTCTCTATATGTGTGGAGCATTTCTTCCATTGTTATTTTCATTTCATTTTTTTTTGCCTGAGCAATTATTTCTGATTTAATCTCTTCTATGGCTTGATGGAGTTGTTTCTTTACTTCAGATGCTATCATCTCTGAAATTTCAGATATGAGGCTTCCTAGTTCTCCTATGTCATTGTCCACTGTACTTGTGGAGTTGAGTTCTGAGACTGCATTTTGCTCCTATGTCTTGTCATTTTGGATGTCAGATGCAAAGTGCTGAGCTACAAGCTACTCACACAACTCACTAAGGACTCTAGGCACCCTAGTTTATCTGGATATCAAAAATTATCCCAAGATCATAGCAGACTGTGGACCAACGGGCCTAGGAACCCCAGGCAGTTGCTGGGGTACATGTTGCAGACCACACTTGCGATGGTGAGGGAATGTTGGGCTTCAGTACCAGGGTCTGTAGGCCATGGATGGGAAGTGTGCGGGCCTCAGCCTTGAAACTGATGGTGGCTAGGCAGGGAACACTCCTCTGGGATCATCAGGTACCTCGTTGGGGGAGAGAAGGCCTTTCCTCCCAACCCAGAGGACCACAGAGCCTGCGGCTGTTTCCACACTGCAGGCCTCAACCACCAACAGGGATGAGCCCTCCCAGTTTGTGCTCCTTCCCTGCCCAAAAGCCTGAGTAGGAGGGCACTCACAGGCCTCATCGGAAAAGAGTTCTCCTCAATGGGCTACTCAGATGGCACCCCTAGGCTGGGCTCCTTCCCTACTTGAAGGCGTAGGGCAGGGCGCACCCACAGTCCTCACCCGATCTAATCCCAGGTTTTTGAGGAATTTCCACACTGATTTCCATAGTGGTTGCACCAGTCCATGCTCCCACCAGCAGTAGAGAAGTTTCCTTTTTCCCAACAGCCCCGATATCTTCAAAGTGGTTTCTCAGGAAAACAAATAGAGACATGCAATAATGATCAAACCAGTAATCATTAACTGTTCGTTTCAGTAAAGCAATATAAGACAGTAGTTAGCTACCCTGTATATACACACATACATAATTTCCCGTTCTTTCTCTTCTCCTTTCCCATACCCCAGTTGCCCCTTACTTTTGAGCATTTTCCTTTCATTTCACAATGTCTGTAGGGTTTTTATATGACTGAGTGCTGGATTTTGCCAAAAGCTTTTTTTTTGCATCTATTGAGATAAGCATATGATTTCTGTCCTTGGCTCTTTTAGTATGCTGTATTGCATTTATTGATTTACATATGTTGCATCGCTGGGATAAATCCCATTTCATCATGATGTGTAATCTTCTTGGTCACTTGCTTCACTCTGATTGCCAGTATCTTCTTGAGGATTTTTGCACCTATATTGAATAGGGAGATTGGCCTGTAATTCTCTTTCTTCATTGAGTCTTTTTCCAGTTTTCATATCAGGGTAATGCTGGCTTCCAGGAATGAATTTCGTCATATGTCGTCACTTTCAATTTCATTAAAGAGCTTGAGAAGTAGTGATATTAGGTCTTCTCTAAATTTTTTGCAGAATTCTTCAGTGAATCCATCAGGACTTGGGCTTTTCTTTGTTGGTAGGTTTTTAAGTACATCTTTGATTTCATTGATTCATATTGGGTTATTTAAGATATTTATATCTTCTTGATTCATCTTTGGTAATTCATATATATCTAGAAATATGCCCATTTCTTTTTCATGTTCTATCTTATTACAATATAAATTTTCAGAGTAGGTATAGATGATCTGGATTTCTGCAGGGTCTATTGTGATTTCATCTTTTTCATTCTGAATTATATATAGATTTGAGTCTTTTCTTTCATTTTTTGATAAGTTTGGATAAGCGTTTGCTGATTTTATTTAATCTTTCAAAGAACTAACACTTCATTGATTCTTTGTACTAATTTTTAGTCTGTAATGCATTAATTTCTGCTCTGGTTTTTATACTTTCCTCACTCTTAGAAGCTTTTGGCTTAGCCTGTTCTTTCTCTAGAAGTTAGATGTTCACTATTAAGTTGTTTACTTGTGCTTTCTCTGATTTCCTAATATGGGTATTTCCCTGCCATAAATTTCCCTCTTAGGACTGTTCTCATTGTGTCCCATAAGTTTTGGTATGTTTTATTGTCAATACCATTTTAATTGTAGATATTGTCTAATTTCTTCTTTAATTTCACCTGTAACCCACTGGTTTTTCAGGAGGATGCTATTCAATGTCCGTGTGTTTATGAAGTTCTTGTGATTTTTTTTGCTATTGATTTTCAATTTCATTGCACTCTGAGCTGATAATATGCATGAGATAATTTTGACACCTTTACATCTACTTAAATATGTTCTATGAGTTAGTATGTGGTCTATTTTTGATAACATCCCCTATGTAGCTGAGAAGAACATTTATTCTGATGTTGTGGGGTGAACACTGTAGACATCTAGTAAGTCCATTTGTTCAAAACTTCGGTTCAGTTATTATATTTCATTGTTGATTTTTTGTCTAGTTGATCTGTCTTTTTGTGACAATGGGGTATAGAGACCCCTTATACAGTTGTATCAGTGCTTATTTGATTTTTCATGCCCATTAACATTTCTTTTATACAGTTTAATGCATTGGTATTTGTTGCATACATATTTATGACTGTTATCTTTTCCTCTTAGATTGTTCCCTTTAGAAGGGAACAAATTATTCCCTTCTTTATCTTTCTTAATCAGTTTTTGCTTGAAATTAATTTTGTCTGCAAACAGAATAGCTACCTTTGGCTTTTTTTCTGCATTCTTGTAGCACGGCATATTCTTTTTCATCCTGTGACTTCCAGCCTATGTATTTCCTTTTGAATTACATGTGTTTCTTGTATGGACCATGCTGTGGGATCCTGCCTCTTCATCCATTCTGCAAGTCTGTGTCTTTTGATTGTTGAATTTAGACCATTAACATTGATGGTTATAACTGGTATGTATTGACTTATCTTTGTCATGTTATTTTCCTTTGTTGGCACCCCTTCTTTTTCTCTCTCCTCTGCTTAATTGTTTGCTTTGCCTTGTGGATTCCTTCTATTGGAGTTCATGGAATTGTAGTCCTTTTTGTCTCTTTCTAGAATACCCTGCAAAATATTTTTCAGTGCTAGTTTGGTGGTCATAGTTTTTTTCAGATGTTCTTTGTCATGGAAATATCTTATTTCTCAATGAGTTTTGAAAGATAGTTTGCAAGTTACATCAATCTTGGTTGAAGGCTGTTTTCCTTTAGAAATTCAAATGTCACTCCAACCTCTATTTGACTTGAGAGTTTGTGCTGAAAAGTCAGCTGTGATTCTGATGGGCTTTCATCCATAGGTGATTTGTTTCTAATCTCTAATAGCTTTTAATATTTTATTCTTGTGTTGAATTTCTGGAATCTTGACTATGATATTCCCAGCCAAATTTATTTTTAATTGTGGCTAGTTGGCATTCTATATGCCTCATTTACTGTATGCTACGTTCTTTGCTCTAGAAGGGAAATTTTCTGCCATGACATCTGTTGTTGCGGACTGGTCCAGGTGAGAAGACGATCCCATGGCAATGGGCATAACTTCCTTGTAAGAAGAAGAATAATGGACTGACATGTGGGAAAGCAATGTGTAAAGGCAGTGGTCATGAAAGGACCGTTATGTACCTTAGCAACCATTGTAACAGAAGCAAGAAACTTGGAGTTGTATCTAGGGCAAGGGTCTGGCAGCCTGCCTGACAAATCTGTACTTAAGTGCTTTGCTCAATAAGCGAAACTGCTGGTTACCTTCACCGGTCCTCTTGACCCCTTCTTTCATTGGTTCATTCCCTCTCCCCTCTCCCTGTTCCCAAGGTCAGAGCTGGACTCTGACAATCTGTAAACAGTTTTCATATCATTTTTTCTATCTCCTGCTTTTTCACTGATTCCAAACTTATTCTTCTTTGCCTCATCTAGCAGCTGCTGTATTGGTTTGTCATGGTCCCTTGCTATATTTCAGAAATATTTCTTTTCACAATCACTAACTGCGGTGTGTCTTCTATATCTGAAATCCTGCCCTCTCATTGGCTTAATCAGGTGCAAATACATGCAATGGAAGTTTTATTCTCCTGGATATCTACTTGATTCTTCCTTATGGATTCAATTTCTTTCCTATTCTGAGTATTCATTATTTCCATATTCTTAAGCTCCTCTATTTTTTTCTCTGTATCTGCTATAGTCACTAAGCATGGTTTTCACTGTGGACACCATCTCTATGGTTACCTGAGAAATCATTTCTGATTTGAAGTTTTTCTAGAGCCTCATTCAATTGCTTTGTTGTTAGCACTTCAGAGAAGCCAGGTAGATGGGTTTCAGATTGTACTACCTCACCGCCCCATGGGTTTGCCTTTGGTGAACTAGATGTCTGAAGTTGCATCTTGTTCAAGGGTTTTCTCATTTTTTGTTTTTTTTTATTAATTTAATTCCTGGGTGATGTTTATAAATTACCTGTGGTGCGTTGCTTTATTATTAACATTTAGAACTCTTGGAAATAACTACTTCTTCAAATTGTCTTCCTGTTGTAACTGGTTTTTGGGTTTTGAGTCTATTGCAAGATCCTACCTCTTCAATTTGTTGGGGATGAGAAGTTGCTACCTGTTTGGCCCAGGCTAGTTCTTTGGCACTATGCCACAGTATTTTCTGTGACACTTAGTCAATCTCAGTCTTGAAATAGCAGGAAGAACAGGTGTTTAGAAAAATTATATCACTTCTGGCTATAGTGTTACAATGACAATTGCATCAAACATAGCCTAGAAAATGACAAACTGAGCTAACCATTAATTTGCCAGCTTTAACTGTGTGAAATAAACTTGTGATCACATAACAAAATCTAAAATAAACTAGAAAATTTTATGCATTATACAAGTCCTTGATATGTTAATTTTGCCCTTAGGGTTCAAAATTTAAAATGAGTTAAGGAGAAAATAGAGAAGTGGGGGAAGAGGAAGAGATTCAAAGTAAGGCTGGAGGACAAAGTGGGATAATGCTAACTTTGGGAAACTGGCTCAGAAGACTGAAGGAAAAGAGAGAAGGAAGAAATAAAAGGAACAGAAGAGAACCACAACTGCAGAGAGACTAGAAACCACATTCACATGCATATAGAAACAAAATCAAACAATGAAGTAGAAAAAAACAAAAACAGAATACAAAAACACAAAGAAAACTACAAGGAAGGAAACAAGACAGAGAAAAAAGAAAAAGAAAAAAGTCCACTTCAAGCTTTGTCTCGGCTGTCAGTGGTAGACAACGTGCAGAGATAGAGCACAAATCCATGTTGATTTATCCCAGCAAGCCCGCAGTAGCTTCCTAGCGGGGTAGTGGATAATCTCAGTGAACCTGAGCCTTCTGATCAACACCAGACTAATTTGGCCTGCAGTTTCTGTGGGCCTGAGCCCGGCTGGGAGCCACAAGATGGAGTTGGCATGGGCTCTGACTTCTGAGTTCAAGCAGCCCCTCTCCAAAATGGTTCCCAGCAAACTGCTCTCTCATGTGGTACAGCTGAGCCCTCCCCACTTACCACCAGCTAATGCTCATCACATCTGCTGCTCCCTTCCACTGCTGCATCTCTCCAGTGAGGTCTCTGGGGTTGCCAGCCATCACCATGTGTCCACAGGTCTGATTGCTTCTCTCATGCAGTGAGCCCCCTCTTGAGAAGGTGCTGCCAGCTACCTGCTTCCTTTTCTTTGAAGTTTCTCTGTTCACCCTCTCTGTGGGCTTCACTTCACACCTCAGACCCTTTCTGGGTCCAGGAGACCCACTTCTCTCCTTCTTGTCTTTCCCATATTGCTATATTCCAGCATGTGGTTGGTGATGCTCAGAGAGGGCTCTTTCTCTGCTGCTTCTCACTCTGCCATCCTGGTCCTCCCTCCAACATAGTGTTATTAAATAGCCCACATTTTGTTTATACTATAATTTCAATTTATAATACTGTTTTCATCCAAGTTTATAAAAATTATGTACTTTAAAGCCTATCTATTGTAATTACTATCAATGTATTTAATCGCTGTTAAATTCATGAAGCAGAAATCCTCTCATCCTCTTCCCCGATCCTCACATTATTTTATGCATTCTTTTCTTACATTTACCTTAGTAATTTTGGCCTTTCAGTCTCTGTGTTTGGGGTTGTCTAACTCTCCTTTATTATATTGTAAGTTTTTAATGACAGGGTACATGTTTTACTCACTATTTTAACCACAATGTACTTTGTAGAGTATATAGTTTCTAATCAATAAATACTTGAGTTTTATTGAAAGAATTTAGATTATGAAGCTACCTCAGAATTTAATAAGACTTTTATATGAATCAAGCATAAATTTATTTTTGATATTTAGTTATTTAGTTTTTGAAGGTATATGAACTATTTATTAATGGACAAGCTCATTTCTTCTTTGACACACCCAGCGTGTGGCCATGGCCTCTAGTGATCATGGTGTGCTGGCCTCGGACATGAAAGCCCTAGAAGTGGCCCGCTGTGGGCTCTGATCTTCTTCAGTCGCTCCAAGTCTTCTTAGAGCTTGTTGTCCAGACCGTCGGTCAGGCCTGGTTGTACTTCCCATCCTTTATATCCTTGTGTCTGTGCGGGAGCCAGTCTGGGATCTTGTACTTGCACAGATTCTGCATGACAGTGATCGCACTTCCACCTCATCCTCAGCCAGCTCTCCAGCCCTCCTACTGAGGCTGATGATGGATTTCCTCAACATTGCATGGGTGTATCTTCAACCACACTTTTAATGGCAGTGACGGCAGAGGCTATTTTTTGCAGCCAATCAGTGTTGGTGTTCAGTACTCACATAATGTGCTGGAACTTCTCAGGGCTCACCAGAGACATGGTGGTGGCAGCAATGACCATGTGTAGGCCTTCTGTAGAAGAGTTCCTTGGATATTTAGATAGAAGTAATGGATAGTTCCCTTTGAGCCAAAGATCTTTCTGACTTTTGTATAAATATAAGAAGCAAAACATGGGTAATAGAAAAAAATGAACCTAGTGTACTGTTAGACAAAATATAATGCTTCTGCAGGGAAAAAGGTGAACTTCAGAACACAGATACAAAATCCATGCAGTGAAACTATACCCATTTTGTAATAATCAGAGTAAATTGCTGAAAATAAAGTAACAAGTAAATTTTTAAGTGTTCACAGATGTTTTTGTGTTTACTAGGTCAGCATCTAAAGGATGATTCACTGAGGAGGAATTAACATTTGCAGATGTTATAAGGGATGCTAAAAGAATGAGGTGGAGGGGAATTCTGGACTAAACAGAGCAAATACAAAGTGGCTGAAGCAATTTATTAGAGCAGAATAAATGATCAGGGTGAAAAAATAGAGATTCTTATTAAAAATGAAAGAAACACCTGGCTGCCCTTTCATATCTTTAAATACTGGCTCTTCAGACAGCTATAATATTGAGTCAGCTGCTTGCCCATGTGTGTGCCTCTTCATGGATGTGTGTTTCCTACATCACTGCATCACAGTTAGGTATGCACATCCTGTGAAAATGCTATAGCAAAGTGCTATGGTTCAGTTTACAGAACCCTGTATAAGTATCACAAGGGGTAGAGTGGTACTTGATTCACAAAGCTTTTGTGGAAGATAATACTTTCCTCAAAGGTTCACAATAATTTCAATCCTGCATGAACTTTTGGAGTGTTTCTCTGCTCCCTTCGAGTGGTAGAACCTATGTGTTTTTCTTTTTAAACCCAAGCATGTCTGATATATTGATTATCCAAATAGGCGTATCCAAATTGGTAGTGACAATTTGTGACTTCTTGGGCTATGTTATAAAACATGACACAGTTTCAGTTGGGTATGTCTTCCTCAGACATGAAGCCTCAGGTCACCATGGTGGAGAAAGTGTGTGCACAATGAGAAAGGAGAGAAGGAAACAGAAGGGGAATGGGAGGGGAGGGGAGGAGAAGGGGAAGAGAGGGATAGAGAAGAGGGGTGTGGAGAGGGAGAGAAAAGGTAGAGAAAGCACATGAGTCCTCAAAGAGCTCTAGCTGTCCCTTACCTCTCTGAGTCTTCACAGCACAAGCATAAGGTAATTCTGCCCTTGCCATTGACTGATTTCTGCCTTGTGAGAGATCTTGAGCAAGAATCACCAGGCTGAGCCTCGAATCAAAAAGACAGTGAGAAAGTTATTGTTGCTGAAGTCACTAAGGTGGGGTGGTATACTGGTCAGCTCTCCCATCACTGGGGTAACATATTGTACTAACAGTTTGAGGGAGGAGAGGTTTATTTTGCTCATGGTCTCAGGATTCAGCCTGTGCTTGGTGATCCACAAGGCATTGACATTATGGAAGACATGCATGGTGGACAAAAGCTAGTCAGCAGGTGGTGACTGGGAAGCAGAGCAAGTTGGAAAGACCTGGAGAAGGATATAAAGACCAGGTATAACCCTCATGGTCCTGCTATGGCAAAAATAAACCTTGAAATGGCACCCGGGATTTGGAGACAGATTTATTTAGCATCAGATGGGCACTGACAGGGAGTCAACTGTCTATCAAAATGTCAGACCTTAAAGGGTTCTTATGGGATTGCAAAGAAGAGGGTACAGAGGTAGAGTACTTGGCTGTTTTGGTTGGTTCTTACAATACCCATCATAGTGACCAGCTATGTATCACAGTGACTAGCTGTTTCCAGGAGACAGAAGCAACTGGAACTAGAACAGGAACTGTCAACTGGACAACTGATGTATACTGGCTGGGAGGGCATTTTCTTCTGGAGTTCTGCCCCCATGACTTTTCTTTCATTGAGGCCTGGGTCCTAAAACCCTGTTTATCTAGGAAACCATCAACAGGTTAATCCATTGGCAAGGTTAGTAGTTTCTGCCTCCAATCAGCTCCAGGAGTCTCTTAATCTAATCAAATGGACAATGAAGATTAACTAGCATGGGTGACTTGTTATGCAATGATATATAATCTGTTATTTCCTGGAAAATATGAGGACATGTCTCCTTGACAAACTAGTAAGTGGGTCAAAAAATAAAGTAAAAAAACAACAACAACAACAACAACAAAAAATAGTCACTCTGGGTCACTTACTCCATATCATGGTTAAGGCTGTAATTAAAATTCAATTTCTGTCATTTGTTTATATCTCAGGTTCTCTCTAACTATATGGAAAAAACAACACACTAATATTTCTTGTCATGAAATTGTATGAACACACAATTTACTTAAGAGCTAGAGTTTTAAAGACCCTTTTTGAGCCTGAATAACTTAGTGTACACTAAGCACACTAAAGGAATGTATTAGCTGAATATACGCCTTTGATTAGAATACTCTTCCAAACCCAAACATTTTATTTTATTTTATTTTACAAAGGAGAGATATACAAATACAATATTCCTCTACTTAACAGTACACAGAGGAATTAACCAGTACCACTAATGTGAAGAAGACCCAGTGTTATGTGTCACAGTTTAGACACCCAATTTGCCCACCATCATTTCAGTCTGCTAAAATGCAGAGCACAGAACTGAAGTTAGAGGAACTGGAGAACAGTCTCTGTGTTCACAGGGCTTATTAGATGGGCAAAGATAAGAAGCAGGTACATATGAGTGAAAATTGAGGACACATAGGAGCGATGATGGAAGACAGTTAACAACGCAAAGATAAACAAATTGGTTTTTGTTCAAGTTATATATTTCAGTCCTGAAGGACTAAGAAATAAAGTGGTGGGCTAAACTATTTAAAGAAAAAAATATGAAGAACTGGCTCACCTGTATGTGTTTAAACCATAAATTATGAACCATACATTTCTAAATACGTAATCATTTAGCAACACAGTGGTTTCATTGAGGCATTGCTGAAAGCTACTAGGTTGCATCACATGAGACTCCTAATTTCTAAAATACTAAAAAAAAAATTTTCAGTTTACCATATGAAGGGTTCCAATCATTTGAAAGATGTTCGGTTATCCCTTTAAAAAATCCCAATGACAAGAGAAGTGAGTCAACTTAATGAATAAATGCTTCATATAATTTTACCAAACTAATGGAATTCCGATCTGCATTTTAGATTTATAATTTTAAGAGTAGATTACCTAAGGACTCTAATTTTCATTACTTCACCTTGGATTAAGATACTTTTCAAATATTTTACTAGTAGCAAAGTTTAGATTGAAGGACTAATTGCATAAATATAGTTCTCCCTTTGCTCCTCTAAAGGACAAACATCATAGGAGAATAATAACATCTACCATAATGCTTTTATTTCCATAGTAACTCAGTTTAAGTAGCATATATTGCCTTTCAGTCATTATCTAAATTACCCTTTAAACAAACAATAAATAGGACAAGAAACTAAAGTAATTGAAATTTTGCTATGTTTAATGAGATGGTAGAATCAAACTCAACAGTTAAAGTCTCTGTTCAAAGTATCAAATTTTTACAATGTGGGAGCATTTCTAAAGGAAGTTCTAGATGAGTGTTACAGATTAACATGTTACATTTATATATTAGAGCTTCTTCTGATCATTGCATAATTTTCCTTCATAGTGCAGAGTTTGTAAGACGTATACAGCATGTGTATATGTACACAGCACTATTGTTAGGCTCCTTGTTTATATTAGTTGAAAAGTCTTATAGTCACCTGGTTTTAGATGATCCCCTCTGTCTAGCCTGTATTAAATTATTGTTAGAATGTCCCAAGGTTATGAGGAATTAGTTTGCTCTTTTCTCTGGATTTTGAGGTGCAGACTGTTTTCAAGGAGACAGCCAGTTAGAATTTTAAAAAAATTCTAAACTATTACTAACCACTGTCCTGACACATATATTTTTTAAATTAAATAACCACTTCTTAAAGCATAACTTTTATATGTTAAGATGAAAATGGTTTGCAAATGGTTTTATTTCACAAACACCTGTTAATCACATTTTTATGTAATGCCAAACACTATTTAAATGTATTTGATTATTAACTGTATAAACTTTCATGCAGGCTGGAGGCATTTCACTGCATAGATTTATTGGGTGTCCCCTTTAATACTGCTTTTTAATATTTTCACTGCTGGACTATGCTGTGCATGTGGATCAGGCACAGATACTCTAAATTTCTTAAATGCTTCATTTGCAATCATTTTAAATTTCATGGTATCAGCAATGCTCTCAGAATTGAAGTAATCTCAAAATTGAGGGTAAACGTTTTTGTAGTCTGCTTTCCAACTTTATTTAGACTGAACAGCAAATGCTGACTTTGTAGATGGTCTCTCCCATCTCTTTAGTCTCCTCTCTGTGAAAGTTCGCCCTGCTCTGTGTAGTCTGGAAGAAACTACTTCATACCTTGTAGGAGGCCATATTCCCTACAATAATCTCTGGCTTAGCCTGCTTCTTCCAAGAGTGATACGAGTTGCAAAACTTGATCAAATGTCACCAATATAAGGGTTGATAAGGGAAACACAAACCCTTTGGTTATTTCATTTTTTCTTTTCTCTAACAACTTTTCCTCTTTTTTATTTCCCCCTCAGGAAATACTCATGATCCCCATGCTGGGTGTTAAATGACTTACTGAAACACTGAATTCTGTGGTCCATTCATTGGAGTCTTGTGATAAAACTTTAAGTCATGTTTTCTTACCCAATCCTCAAGACACATAGTTACTGTTCTTTTCTTTTTCTTGAAACAAGGTCTCTCTATGTAGCACAGGCTGGCCTGGAACTTACTTATGTAGCCCAGGCTGGGCTCAAACTCATGGTGATCCTCCTGCCTCAGACTCCCAAATGCTGGGATCACAGGAATGTGCCACCACTGCCCATAGATGCTTTTAATCCACAGATGTTATAAAGCTATGATGTACACAACAGTATCTACTAGCTATGTGTGGTTATTAAGCACATGAACTATGAATATACTGAATTGAGATGTCATGTGCAAATTACATACTCTATTTTTCAACACCTAATGTGGAAATTTTAAATTATGTTAGTCATATATATTATACTGATTACATATTAAAATTATAACTTTTTAAATTTTAGTCTAAATCATACAGTTTAAAATAATTTCACCTATTTCATGTTTACTTCGTAAAATATGGCTACTAGAAATTTAAAATTAGAAGCATGGTTTATATATTTCTGTGAGACAGCTCTGTTTCTGAAATTGCTGTTTCTGAAATTGGAAACAATCTCGGTTTTTTATTTTCATTTTTTGGCTTACAAATGCATGAGCAATTTTGTTTGATAAAATGTTGAAATGTCTGAAGAAGATGAAAAGATACTAGATAGTTACCTGAAAATTAGAAGCCCCGTTGGCCTTGGACACGAGCCATCTAAAAGGAGTAATTCAACCCAAATCGAAAGGCCAAACAGAGCTGTGCGTAATGGCGCACACCTGCAATCCCAGCAGATCGGGGGACTGAAGCTGAAAAGTGCACCTTGTCTCAGACACAACATAAAAGGACAGGAAGGGTAGGTCGGTGTAAAGGCCCTGGGTTCACTCCTGGTACTGCAGAAAGAAAAGAAAAACAAAGAAAAAGACTGAATAAAACTTTAAAACAGAACCAGAACAATGGAAATTCATTCAGTTATAATGTAATAGTGTCTAGGACAAAGCTGTGCAACCAAATGAGAACGACGATAAGGGATTCAAAGCGGGAGGGCGGGGAGACACAGACGAGCTCACAAGGGTAGGGCTGGGCCGCAGCAGACCTTACGGGGAGACAACCGGACGGAAGGTAGGCGGTGCTGCTGTAATCAGCCTACAGCTTCGGGATCCTGGATCGATCTAGTTATGATGCGGTTCTGCTCGCTTTGAACACTGGTTTGAAGCGGATGTGATAAACACGGTAAACTGCCGGATTTGGAGGGTCCTGTTACCAGAAGCACCGTTTAGTCAGGAGCCTGAGGGCTCTGTTTCCGCTGAGACAGAGGGGAACTGAGGTTAAAAAATGCGTATAACTTGCTGAAATTCTAAAGCTTGCAAGAAAGAAAGTTAGATTTTTACCCCTCTCCTACCTGACTCTAAATCCCATTCCTGCCTTTTGTGTTCTTTCTTCCCAATCAGGGAAGGCATGGTTACTGGCATTAAATAACTCTTTGCCTAGTGAAGCACAATTCAGTCGTTGTTTTAAGCTACAGATCTTTCATGTGCTGTAATCTGGGCTCCATATATATATCCTTTATTGTTCATTCGCTGTGCTTTCGGAGACACACGGTTTGGGTTGTGCATTTTTAGATGAGTTGAGAAGGGCTTGAGTGATTTTTTTTTCAGAGCAATTTGATACTTGCCTTTCACAGCAATAGGAGATCTTTAAGAGCCCATAGTACAGATCACACTGGTCCAGAGAACATTAATGGGTGTGTGGTTTATAGCAAAATGATTCTGATTGCAGCGTTTGGCCTTGATTGCTCTGTGCACTGAATAGAATGCTCCAGTCTTGTGCATCTCTCTTTTTCCCCTTCTCTGTAGGTGTCAGTTTACTTTGATGAGATTGTGTTCTCCTTTGTCTTGATTTTAATGATGAGGGCCCAAATCTTGCTTGTTTCTAATTTCAGTGGTCAGCATACAAGTGGTACCTTGCGGTCTATTCAAAGTGTTAATATATTTTTAGGCAGTGAGCAGTGGACAAATAGAATGTGGCTGCTGCTCACATGCAAGGTACCTCTCTGAGGTCAGAACAGTGCCCGTGGCTGTACGCTATACTTATATCTGGTGGAAGACTGATCAGTGTGCTAAACTTTGCCTATGCGGAAACACGGGGTCCTGTGCATGGGAGAACCTTCAGGCTTTCAGAGGGAACTTAGCGCAGTGGTGGAAACAATGAACAGTTTTCCAGAGGAGCTGACATTTAACCTGGTATCTGGGAGGAGAAGGCGAGGGAGGGGAGAGAAGGGATGAAGGGGTCGGTAGAAGAGAAAAGAGATTCTGGGCAGGACCTGCAATTTGTTCACTTTGGAGTTTACTTGGAGGGTACAGATAGCAGAGGGTGTGAGAGTGAGAGGATTATGGGAAGGGAAGAGATTAAGGAGAAATGTTCTATCACTATTGAAAGAATAGTTTTCAAAAGCAATTTATCGAACAGTGGATTTCATTATGAATTTCTAAGATGACTCATTTAGAGTATAAATTTTAGAATATTTAGTTCATGTACTTAAAAAACAAAACTGGGTTTTAGCCTGATAATATTTTAGACTTCACAATATTCACACATGCAAATTTATACTTATTTTATATCCACTTCATTACAATTCTACAGTCCACACTATACTCATCACTAGGGACATTTACCTCATGATAAATGGGCTCCATTAATAGTGGTTCGAGGCATTAGTATTTATTCATCTGTGGATGTTATGAAGTTCCTAATTCTTTTCCCAGGAAATGTTATTTTTAAGTCCCCAAAGTTTTATTTTTCAAATGAGATATAAAATAATGTATTTTTCCTATTATTTTAAAGTTTCATTTTAGCTTTGAAATGAAGAGGGCTAAAATCAATTCTACTTCTTAACTTGGTCGGGAAGTTTATAGGTTTGTGGTGAGGCGTAGGCTTGTGTTAAAGGGTTGCCTCAACATGCAAACTAAAAACCCCTTTCTAAGTTTGAGTCCTTTGGCAAATATATTGTGTCTTTTCATTGGTCCGTTAGGCTCTCAGCTCCCGCTAATCAAACGTCCAAGCTTACATAACACCTTCTGCAGACTTGACTTCTAAGAATCAGCGAATTACATGCAGATGGCAATGCTCCAAGGACACCATATTCATTATTTATCAAGATTTAAAGTTACAACTGCATCTCAGATCTATTAATTTTTTTAGTAAATTTGAAGAGGCGGGATCATGTTAGATATCTATGATTCTTTTAAAAATTAAAATCAGTATGTCATTTAATTGCTATGGATAAAATTTATCTATAATATTGTTATAATATTTTGAAGCGAACTAATGTGCTTTCATAACACGCTCCATTGGGCTCTGGATTTGATTTAAATCAAGGATTCTTTCTTTTCCTGGACACGTAGCTGTGCCCCAGGTGGGCAGCGCCAGTTCGATACTCCCATAGCCAAAGGGAGTTTTCTTGCTTTTCTGTCCCTTTTATCACTGATCTTGCTGATTTTGCAGTACGTACCTGTGCTACGTATAAATAGAAATTCAGGTCAGTTTATAATCATGTAATTTTCATTCGTGACCTGACTAATTCGTGAAAGCCACTAAAATACGAGTCATTCTTTTGCTCTGTGAAGTAGAAGGGAAACGAAGACATTGGGATCAGAAATAAAGACTAAGCAGAGTAAATTTCCTCCGTGGCTCCGTCTCTCCTTCCATAATCACTTACTAAGTATTCACTACGAATCAGATATTGTTCTGAGAGAAGAGACGTTTTTATGTTACATGTGGTCTCTTAGTGTTTTGTGAAATGAAATCAGTTTCAAAGCTTTAAATCCTTTACGTGCACAACACGCAGTTAAACAGCAATCATGAAATCTGATGTAGAGGTAGCAGGCAATTTGCCCCTCCTTAAAAAAAAAAAGTATCATAAAGCTACTGAAAGTGTCAAGGCTCCTGTCCCCGGAAGGCTCTTTGCAACCAGTGGCCCAGTGCCAACATTAGCAGCAATCTCAGGTTGGGAGCCTGACCTTGGGTTTTAATACAAACCTAGTCTTCCCGTCTGCTCTTGAACTAGAGGAAGAAGTTGGAAAGATGGAGGAGAGAAAGAAAAAGGAGAGAGACACACACGGAGAGATCAGCGGAGAGACGGCAGGACCGGAGGAGGGAACGGAGCGAAGGAGCGAGAGCCGCGGCCGCTCTGCGGCGAGAGCGCCTTCGCGGTCCCGGGCTCTGGGCTCCCGGCCGCCGCCCGCGGCGTCTCCCGAGGTTCGGCGTCGGCTCCGCCCCCTAGCGGCGGAGGCTGGCGGACCGCGCCTGGCGCTACCCCTTTAAATGACAGCCGGGGCTCGGGTCCCGGGGCCGGGCTTGACGTCAGTGCCGCCTCCCGGGCCGCGCGGTGTAGTTGGCGCCGCCGTCCGCGCTCGGGGCTCGGCGCTCGCTCGCTCTCCAGCTGCCGGGCGGCGAGTGCGCCCGCTCGCGCCCCTCCCCGCCCGCGAGCGCCGCCGCGGCCCGAGCCGCGCTCCAAGTCTCACTTCGCGCCGCGCCCCGGCGGGCGGCCCCGGCCCCGCGGAGCCCCACTCCGGCATCGCCCCCGAGTGGCGCTCGGGCGCCGCGGCCGCTGCCCCGAGCCCTGAGCCGGCCGCCGCCCGCCGAGGACCGCGCCGCCCAGCGCGAGGGCGCCCGCCGGGCTCGGAAGGCGCGCGCTGCGCTCCCCGGGGTCGCTCTCCCGGCCAGCGGCGGCCGCCTCGGGGACCATGGCGCTGAAGGACACGGGCGGCGGGGCCAGCGGCATCCTGCCCATCAGCGAGATGGTCTCGGCGTGCGGCTCGCCCGGCGCCGTGGCGGCCGCCGCCCCGGGGCCCTGCGCGCCCTCGCCCTTCCCCGACGTGGTGGAGCTGAACGTGGGCGGCCAGGTCTACGTGACCAGGCACTCGACGCTGCTCAGCGTCCCCGACAGCACTCTGGCCAATATGTTTGCGCCCTCCGGCCACCGGGGCGGCGCCCGGCGGCGCGGCGAGCTGCCCAGGGACAGCCGCGCGCGCTTCTTCATCGACCGGGACGGCTTCCTCTTCAGGTACGTGCTGGATTACCTGCGGGACAAGCAGCTGGCGCTGCCCGAGCACTTCCCCGAGAAGGAGAGGCTGCTGCGCGAAGCCGAGTACTTCCAGCTCGCGGACCTCGTCAAGCTGCTGTCGCCCAAGGTCACCAAGCAGAACTCGCTCAACGACGAGGGCTGCCAGAGCGACCTGGAGGACAACGTTTCGCAGGGCAGCAGCGACGCGCTGCTGCTGCGCGGGGCGGCGGCCGCCGCGCCCTCGGGCCCCGGAGCGCAAGGTGGCGGCAGCGGCCCCGGCGCGCCGGACAAGCGCTCGGGCTTCCTCACCCTGGGCTACCGCGGCTCCTACACCACCGTGCGCGACAACCAGGCGGACGCCAAGTTCCGGCGCGTGGCGCGCATCATGGTGTGTGGGCGCATCTCGCTGGCCAAGGAGGTGTTCGGGGACACGCTCAACGAGAGTCGCGACCCCGACCGGCAGCCCGAGAAGTACACGTCCCGCTTCTACCTCAAGTTCACCTACTTGGAGCAGGCTTTCGATCGCCTGTCGGAGGCCGGCTTCCACATGGTGGCGTGTAACTCCTCCGGCACCGCCGCCTTCGTTCACCAGTACCGCGACGACAAGATCTGGAGCAGCTACACGGAGTACATCTTCTTCCGTAAGTTCGCAGCCCGGACGCCTCCTAGCGGCCGGCTAGCGCCCGGCTGCAGCTCCGGCAGGGTGTCCCGGCGGGAAAGCCCCGGCGGAGCTAAGTGCTAGGGCCAGCAGGTCTTCCCGATCCTTGCCTCACTCCGTAGAAACCCATTATGCGTTCTCCCCTTCCGATCTCAGTTTCTCCTCCGGTTTTCGTAGACTCAGCAGCGCCCGGTCTCCATGAGGTCCTCTTCCTTAACTTTTTCGATCTCACTCTCCTGGCACTGCCTGATGCTGGCTGCTGTTTCCCCGGGATTGCAAAGGGCCGCAAGGGGATGAGTTGAAAGAACTGCATGGTCCTCCTCCGGTCTGCAGCCAGGGGACTCCTGGGGGTCAATTTCTGGGGCGGCCAGTGATGTTTCTCTAGGGGCCCCAGTGACATCTAGGCATTGCCACGCACCGCGCACCGCGCACCCCCTCTCCTGTAAGTGCACCCTGTGCAGGAGCACCAGTTGCGGGTTCTTTTGCAAGAGATGCAATGGAAGAGGTGGTGACTGCTTCTGGAGTCCCTGGGCAAGGCAGGGCATGGAAGCGTCTGGTGAAAAAGCGACCTTCACTTCCCAATAGAAACTCAGATTTTCCCGGGCATTTACCTTTGTTTTCTCTAGTGCAACTGCCCAGCGTTTTGAAGGAAGATGGGAGGGACTGGAGACTTTGGATGTCTGAGTGGAGCGCTGGGGGATTAGAAGGAGGCGTGGTGTGTGTGTGTGTGTGTGTGTGTGTGTGTGTGTGTGTGTGTGTGTGTTCGAACGCCCTAACGATTAGGGTATTTCCTTTCCGTGCACCTCCAGTGCAAAAACAAAAACAAAACAAAAACAAAAAAAACCTTAAAACTACTTTCCCAGGGTGAATAACCGCAGTGATTTTATGAAATGAGGGAATGAGGGAGAGGGTAAGTGGGAAAGCATGATGTTCCTGGGGTGCACTTCTGAGGGTGCTCTGTGGAGCTCCGGAGCTCCTCCCAGAACCATCGGAAGAGTACAAGGTTGTGGGTAGAGTGGGAGTTGTGGCGAGTGCAGTGTTCAGTGACAAGCACAACAGGCGAGGGGGCAACAATTAAAAGGCGAATAGGGCAAATGAAAAGCCAGCTGGAATAGCAGCAGGAGTATTATTTGGCAAACACCCTTTCCTTTGGCAAGATCCGAGAAGCTTTAAAACTTTCCTGCAATGTTAGAGAGCATAGCATTGAAAGCATTTAATGGAAACAGACCAGCTTTAACTGTGTTTATTTATTTTGGTAATTAGCCCACTGTTGTGGGACTGGACAACTTTCTGCACTTTATTTGGTCTGGAGAAGTGGAAGACAATTCTCCTTGCAGAGGTGCAAGGTTGACTGCAATGTGGCTCGTGGGTTTTGGTAACCCTGATGTGGGGTGAAAATGCAGAACATTAGTCCTCAGATTGCCTTTCTGAGTAGTGTTGGATTATCTGATCCAACAGCAAAGCGAACGTGTCCCCTGAAGTGCTAGATAGAAACCTAACTGTCTGCAACATATGAAAGTGTTACTGCTCAATAAAATAGGTGGTCAGAAAAGCCACATGGGAATGTGGTATTGAGCATATAAATTGGCATCTCCTCGACATATACTAAGAATTGAAATGTTTTAATATAAGTTTTTACTTTTTATTGCTTATCAAGAGACCTTCAGCAGTGTTTTAGACTTTCAACGTTTATTTCATTAAAGACATGTTTGAAACCACTTCAAAAGATT
This sequence comes from Dinomys branickii, assembly GCA_004027595.1. NCBI lineage: Eukaryota > Metazoa > Chordata > Mammalia > Rodentia > Dinomyidae > Dinomys > Dinomys branickii. Next base: position 150,785 of record PVLD010000567.1, on the reverse strand, counting down.
ATGTGAAATAAACTTCTGCCTTTCTTGTAGTTAGTGGTTTCTGAGAGCCAAGATAGAAGTGTTGTACATGTAAGGGCAGATGGATGCTTTACAAATAAGTTTCTTAAAAAAATTTGGAAGTCTTTCATAACCATCTTTTTTCCTTAGAAAAGTGTGGACTTGAGAATGTTCATTACTTTGATTATGATGAGATAATATAAAATAGCCACTTGTGGAATACCTTTTTCTAGTGAGCTCTGAGATTCATTTGTAACAGTTGCAGAAATATAAACAACACGTCACTTTCTTCACTGGCTATCCTCACTTTGGGGGACAGTGTAGAGTTCTGGATGCAGTACTGGTGTCTTGAAGTGGTGAGCCAGTTGTTAATCAACTCAATGTAGTTGTCATTTGTTATTTTAGGCATAAAATTTTTCTTGAATACTGGTGTAATATAGGCATATAGGCATTGTGTATTTTCCAGCTTGAACTATAGTTTCACAGACTATCCTGAATGGAATTTTTTAATATCTGGTGAATGCAAGTGTAAATTTAGTTTACTTTGTTCTTGTTCAATTTTGGTACTGGCAAATATATGCATTTTGCCTGACAGTTCTCTGTTCTAAGGGGATTATTAGTGATATTTATAAAAGCAGAATTATTGGAGAACTCTGATTTTGAGTTTTATATTGCACATCTAGAGAAGAAACATCATCTTTCATTTCTTTTTTGGCACATGTCTTTCAACAAATACTCATTTATTATATAACAATTTATTGTATTTATTTAGTGTATAATACATGTATCTAGCTGGCCATGGTGGTGCACATCTGTAATCCTAGCACTTGAGAGGCTGAGGCAGGAGGATCACTGAGAGTTTGAGATAACCTGGGCTATTTAATTAGTAAGTTTAAGGCCCGCCTGGACTACTTTGTGAGACCCTATCTAAACAGAATACGTTATCTGTCTTTTCAACATCTTTTAAAATTCAAGTTACATAAGAACTTAGTGGTTTGTGATGCTGTTAAAGTGACAGAATTGTAGCTGCACATTTTAACTTCAGTCTCCGTGTTCTCTGCTCCTCAGTTTCTACAACAGAAGAGCTGGGCAGATGCTTCAGGCAAATGGGTCCATTATCCCACACACTGCTGATGGTCAGATGTATGATGTTCATCAATTATTTACTTGTTCTGTATTTCAGCTTCCTCAACCTGTATAATGGGGGTTGTTACAGTACCAATTAAATAGAATTTAATAATTCATGTAATGTGTTTAGAGCAGAGCCTGACTCATAAGAGAAGCTTAGTCAATATTGTTATTATTTCAAGTAAGGGTCTGCAGGCTTTTATTATTCTTGTTAATATTATTTTTTTTGTTATTTTATAGTAATATAGTTAATTTGATTGTAAAGTTAATTAGATAATTACTTTTCCACTAAACGGAAGCACACTAAAGTTGTTCAGAAGTTTGAAACAACTTATTGAATAACTGCTTTCCTGGAACATCAACATTTTAGATTAAATCATGTAGGCTTAATTGATTCCACTCAGGTCTACTCCATCAGAGTCCATTCTGATTTGGTCCAAGAGATGTTTTAGCTTTCTCCACTAGGACTTGAGACTTTGGCAATGTTTTCTGACAAATACTAAGCTGGGTTCCTATCTCCTTAAGTGCTTGTATCTGAGTCATTGGGTTCTTATGTTCAAGGTTATGAGTCAGTTACTAAACATTAAATACCAGCTTCATTTGACTACATGGACGCTTTTATCGAATCTCATTGTTAGCTCATTGCTTACCAAGTCTTTCCTGGATGCTCTACTTTATAGTTGTACAATTAACTTTTATGTTACTTTTCTAATTCTGAAGATAAATTGTCTCTTCTTGAGAAGAGTGGTTTGCTGTGCTTTTCATTTTGGGGAGCTGTCTGGTGAATAGTTGTGGCTATTTTTACTGATAAGCAGGGAAGGAATTTTAGATTGGTACAGTGTGGTCTAGAGCAGATAGTTATGTAGATGGGCTGTAATACATACATCAGTCATAGTGAACTAGAATTATACACTCCTTTATTCTTCATTACCAGCGAGTTTGTAGCAGAAATAGTATTGGTTTCTTTTTCTTTTCTTATAGTACTTCAGGTTTTGTACCGTATTGATCGATGTACATGTGTGTATGGGTACTTACTTCCCATAATAGAGAAAATAGAAAATGGTAAATATTTTACAGTGAACCTTGAATTTTTATGTCTGCATGTAGTATCACAAACTTTTCCTCATAGTGCTCTGGCTTTCGCTGCCCTGGCTTTCCTGTGACACCTTGTGTAGGGCAGCCTTTATGTAGGTAATGAATGGCTAGAAACCTTATTTAACAGGTTTCTTTCTTGTCTGTAGCTTAAAATGCTGGCATTCACAGTTTGTATGTGTCTGTGTGTGAATGGTGAATGCACTGGAGTTAAAAAAAGAAAGTCTCTGAATAAAGAAATATGTATTGAGTTAATATCTAATTATTTATTTGATTACTTAAATTATTAGCAGGTATTAGTTAAAATTTGTCAATAACCACCTACTTATTATTTATAAAATTATTTAACTATTTATTCATAGTTACTATTTTTATTTGATGTCAACAGTAATGTATACATATTTCAAAGTTCCTAAGAGAGTAAACTTCAAGGGTTCTGAAAACACACACACACACACACACACACACACACACACAAATAGTTTGTTTGAAAATAAAAGTAATATGTGCGATTTTAGGACTTTTATAAGAAGTAAATATTTAAATAAATCAGCAGTGACTCCTAATACAATCCTGACTCATGTTTCACAGTTTTCAGTGTACATGTCAATGAAAAAACATATTTTTAAAAAGCTACAGTCATAGTTTTTATGCTTGTCTTTAATTTGTCTTATACATTTAATACAGTTGATAATATTTTCTCTATGACTTAAAACCTTTGTTAGATAGTAACAGTACAATACATATCTACTTACTACAAATAATATAAATAAATGTATTTATTTATAAATAAATTATAAATATATTTATTTACAATATTGTTTGTAGTATTATTTATAATTTTATAAATATAAATATAATTTTTATTTATAAATTATAAATATTGTTATTGTTTCTCCTGAAGACTTAGGAAAAAAATGTTTTTTGAAATACAATAAAAATATTTGCTTCTTTAATCACTCTTTTATATACATTATTTATAGTTGATAACATTTTTTGAACTTGACATTAGTTTAAGAGGGCAAGTAATGTTTTTGGTCATGGAGTTAGTAAGGGGTGAACTCTAATTTGAATATCTGTCTTTCTCCAAAGCCTTTACTTTAAAACATTTAAAATAATTCCTGTTTCACACAGTGAATTTAACAGATGTAGTTTAGTGTTTCTTGAGTACTTTTAGATTTCTAAGTAAAAAGAGTTGTATGAACTTTAATGCATAAAGCTAGTATTTTTGGCCTAATGTTAAATTTCCATAAAAATATATTAAATATGTCTTAAGTCTTTTACTTACTGAAAAGATTTTTCTTTATTTATTAAGACTAGCATATTTATGAATGTTCTTTTTTTTTAATTTTATTTTAAAGACAAAAGAATGGAGGCATATGAACCAGAAAAGCCATAAACAATACAGAAAATACAAAGTTATACAGAATATAGTAGGGAATTAGAACTGGATGTTGTATTACATAGTTATCTTCACATTAGTTAACACAAAAACATTAAAGGAAATATCAAATTACAGATAAGATAGTAGGGAATTTGCACTGGATGCTGTATAATATAAAGTTATCTTCATTTCTGCTAATACAAAAACGACTGAGGAAATACAGAATTATAGAGAACATAGAAGGGAATTAGCTCTGGATGCCGTCCTACATAATGTTACCTTCATCTTGGTTACTCAGGTTACACAGATGATGGCCCTTTTGATCAGTTCGTTTTTTCTTCTCCCTCATCTCCGTTGCCCTACCACTCAATCAGTCATCTTCCCTGTGATAATAACTGTACTCCTGGGTTTATCTATACCTCTGGACTCTCACCTTGGGAAGAGATATAGCTGCCTCAGACTAAACTATAACATACATGGGTGTATACAAACTGCCATGGTAGGAGGTGGAAAAGCACATATGCTCACAGCAGACCACCTGGCTCCACCCGGTTGCCATGCTATGGGTGGGGGCAGGTCCAGTCCGTGAGGTGCCCTCAGCGGGGCCCTCAGTGGAGCAGCCGTGGGGCCCACAGCGGAGCAGCTGTGGGGCCCACTGCAAAGCAGCCTCGGGGCCCACTGCAGAGCAGCCACGAGGCCCAATGCGGAGCAGCCACGGGGCTCACAGCAGAGCAACCGTGGGGCCCACAGCGGAGCAGCCACGGGGCCCACAGCGGAGCAGCCATGAATGTTCTTAAAGAAAGTAAATCATTTGATTCTATTGAATGTTTTATGGGGAATAAGGAATACTTAAAATTTTGATAAACCAGTAATATCTATGAATTTAAAAAACTGAAACTTGCTAAGGGATCTAATTCTTCATTAACTTTTGTAAACAGAATACATTTTTGACATTGTTTTCTTAGAAGGTGGCACATTGAGAAGTATATTTTAGTTTAAATCAATTTTGTTAATAATACATAGTTGTCTCATAGTTCTAAATATTGGTTAATGGCATTAAATTGTATACCTAGTCTAATGAATTTCAAAAAGAATCAAATATCAGCTGGGTACTGAGATTGCCTTTTGGTGGTTTTGAAGCTTTAAAACAATGGACGTCTATATGAGGAACTGAAAGTACTCAGAAAGCAGCTGTTCAGATACATCATAGCACTACATCTAGTTACCTATAGAAATCATAAGGCCTCTTCTGAATGAACTCTAGGATATTTTTGCCACTTAGCAACCAGATGCCTGCAAGATGCTGTGGGGGCTTTTCTAATCTGGTGTATACTTCTAGTAGTGAGAGGCTGTCAACTAGGGGGTTGGGCAGGATTTATCTGTAGATTAGAATGGCTTAACTTCTAGTCAATCCAACAGTCATGTGCCTGCTTTATGAGTGTGAGTTCGGTGAGGAAGCTCCTGCTGTGGATCCGAGGGAGGTACTCCAGCTGTGCTCCTGCTTAGCTTCTCCTAACCAGTGTCTGTTAGTCATGTAAGTTTTGTTTTGTTTTATTTTGTTTTGTAAATGCAGGGATCTAACTCAGCGACTTTTGCATGCTAGGCCAGTTCTTAATCACTGAGCTATTTCTTTAGTCTTTGAACAAGTTTCTGATTACTGTACAACTATACTTCAACTTGGATGTTCAAAACTAAAATAGAGCATTCTGTGGTGAGTTTTTATCATTTATAAATTTATTTCCTGACTTACTATCTTCTCATTACATGTACAGTATCATAGTCATGTAATTCTGGGTGAACTTGTGTAGTAGCACCCTTTTGCAAGAAGGTTGTGTACTTTTCTTTTTATTGTACACCAGTTATGGGTCCCTCATTGCTTTTCCTACATAGGTAATCATCTATTTTCATGTTGTTCTTCCACTGGCTTTCGCTCCTCCTTACAAACTGATATTAAGACTCAATTTTGTGTTCTCAGTGTCTAGTGAAATGCCTAACACCACTGTAAGAATCTGACAAACATTCTAACCTAGAGATAGTAGAGATTCCATGAAGACAGCTGCTGGATGAGAAACTCAGTTCCACTGCTGTTAAAGTACACTTACTGAGCCACCACTAAGCTACAGCACATGCAACGCACACACATCCCGACAACACAGAGACCTTGCGTTGAAGGTGATCACAACAGGCTTTATGTAACTGTGAGTTATGCTATAGAGGGCTCATTTCTTATTTGGCAAGGGGCAGGCGTAATTACATTAGAAACTGTTATGTAACATTATAACATAAATAGATAAAATGTAAATAAAGGGGTTTTATAAGTAATGTTGGATTAATAAACATACACACATAGACACATATTCTTTATATTTAAATAATGGTGAAATAGAAGAGTGTGATCACAAATTAGCTCATTTGATTTATTTAGTGTGTAAAAGATGTTGGGAAGTGCTCAGCTCACAGCCTTCTCTGTCACTACAATGCTGAGTACTTATCCTCTTAAAAGAACTCAAGATACAAAGGAACTGTTGTCTCCAGAGGTGGTCAGCCCTTCTTATTGCATAAATTAAGTTCATATAGTAGCTGCCTATGCCAATAGGTATTTACTAAGTTAAGAAGCAATTTAATTCTATATTGCAATAGTGTTCCATTTTCAAAAGACATATTAAAATATGGTTCATAGGTATTACTGCTTAATGATTCATAATACAATGTCAGTTTGACCTGTACATATTAACCTTGCTTTATGGTATTAATAAAAATAAATCAACTATGCTGGCACTAACAATACACATTTTGTGCTATCTAATGGAATGTTTATTATTTTGATGATAATTCACTAAACTAATGCAGTACTTGTTCAGTTGTTATTTTTAATATAAGCACTGTCAGTAAACCTTGTTTCTATAGGAAAAAGTTAAATATAAACAGAATAAAAGCAAAGAAACATAGTGTTGATTTCATGTCATGGGAATAGTGAGTGACTGAACTACTCAGTCGTGATATTTTCATTTTATTCATCAGTTGGAGTAACAAATACTTTTACCGTGAAATTTATAGTATGCTATTCTTTTTCACCATTTTGTACATTTTCTGGTACAGGTATGTGTTGCTCATTGTCTTGTTGTTGAGAAAACTGCTCGGCACCCACAAAGAAGAGAATATGAATCATGCTGTAAGAGTTTTCAAACCATGTTCAACTGGCTCTAAGGCAGGAAGACCATAGTAAAAGTGTGTGTTGGAACCAGTTGCTCACTTTAAAGTAGCTGAGAAGCAGAGAACAGGGCAAGGGTGCCAACAGGAGATACATGTGCCTTCAGAGGTCCACCTCGGTGACCCCCGTCATAGCTGAGACCCCGCTCCTGACAGCACACTCAGCTGTGCACACCAGTGGGTTAATGTACCGAAGAGGGTAGTGCCCTGTGATCCAGTCATCTCTCCAGGAGTCTCCTTGTTCAGTCAAGCTGACAGTTGCCATTAACTGACACAGTTTAGGGCAGGGAGAGCAGAAGTATGTGTAGGGAGGAACTATGCCAGGATCTCTCGGGCCTATGAAGCAAATCCTTAAACACTATTGAATGAGGTAATGATTTTTAGTTAGATTCCTTGAAAATTTCTGGCTCTAACTTTGAAATCGTGGGAAAAAAATTTGATCTTCCTCCTGAAGGGAAAGGGAAAACAGTAGTATTTACCGACAGACTTGTTATGAGGAAGAAATGAACTAGCCCTTACAAGAGTGTTAGTCACAATTTAAATGCTCGATAAGCCTTACCTGTTGTCATCTACTAATTTAAGGGCCTCAAAATACATAGCGAGTCCTTTTTTCTGCATTAATAATTCTCCATAACAGATTTCCTTTTCTATATGAGGACACTGAAAGCAACAGCTATGCAACATTGTCTGTGAAAAGGTAACTCTTATTAAGTTTTTACTTTTTAAAATTATTGACTTGCTAAATCTGACAGAAATTGTAACATATTTTAAAACAGCTTTACTCTAATAGGTACTGTATTGCTTGGGGGCCTGTGTTCTTCCAAGTCTAGTGCTGATCCTGGTCAATTTTGATACCATAAGAACAGCAGCATTTAGTGGAAATTACCTTGTACTCAGACAGAGCACTTCTTACTCGTTTTTTATTTATATTTCTTATAAAAGCTTTTAGCTTTGATATCAGCAGTTTTATGCAAGAGAACAACTTTCTACAAAGCTCTGTGGGCTTACACATTGCCCAGAATTTGGGCATTTGGCCAAATTTTCAAGCCATGGTTTGAATTCAAATACATATCCTTGCAATTTTAGGAAAACTGTTAGCCGTCAACTCAATCAGCTCCTATTGAAACTGTTCCTACACATTTTGAATGTGAATTTTCAAGTTGCTGAAATCCACGTCTTTGAAGAAGGCAGGGAGATGTTGGCAGCTACTCAGAGGTGATTCACAAAGATTTTGACCTTTTTATTTTGGGTGTGAAGGCTGCATCTAGCAAGTCTCCTTGCAGGTGAATGATAAGATTCATGTGTATGATTCAAAAGTGACTTTCATTTTTGATAAGAAAAGTTGTTACCATGGAAATTTTATAGTGAGTTGTGGGAGGAAGGAAATATAGTGGTTGTGAAATATTGATGTCACTCATATGGTGGTTTTGGGGATGAGTCCTTTTGATGTTATCCTAATTTAGAATTTTTAAAAAGAGATTTCACAAAAAATTCTTTAGCTATAGTGTTCAACTTCAACACTAAGTAGATTTGTTTTATTTTATGCTACTTTATTTTTCTATACGTCAGTTCTTTATGTAGAAAACAGTAGAAATTGATTTTCTTTTTGATCTTATCTTCACGGAATGTCATATATGATAGTTGTCAAATCATTTGCACTGGATATTTGTCTTTGTTTGTGTGTCAAATTGTTATTTTTAATAGAAAACTGTTGAGTACGTTAACAAAACATTTATTGAAGATGAACTTTTTTCCTACACTATCTCATTCAATGACTTTCAAAAATTCTGAAATATAAAAACTTCCAAATTGAGAGAAATTCAGGTTAGGTTACTTTAAAATTCCTCGGAATCATAATTCTTCATCAGTGCATCTGTAATTATCCTGTTTCTAGGATCGTGTGCTCTGCTTGTCTTTGGATTGTATGTTTGGTGAATGGTGCGTGAAATATGGGTGTGACTCATACATTGCATTTCTCAGTGTGCAGACTCTGCTCATGTTTGTAGCCAAAAACTGATCATATCTCCTATTAATTTTTAATCATAAGAGTCTAGGCACGTAGGCATGCTTGTGTGTGAGGGTATGTGTAGGTGCGTTTGTATGTGCATCAGTTGTGTATGTGTATGTTAGCCCATTGTTGAGGCATCCGTTTTGACTTCAATGAATAGACCTGTGATATGCTGATTTAGAATGCTTCAGAGACAGTGGTAAAAAGTCATTATTTGTCATATAACAGAAGAAAGAGGACCCTATCACCAAGTGTTCATGTTGCTTATAAATGGAAGCAAACACAAATATGATTGAAAGGCCAAGCCTGAATTTGCCAAAGATTAGTGTGATCAATTTTTTCTTCTGCTGGACTGATGTACTTCTAAAGCATACTGGAACTAAATTGATATTTTGGTTTTTATTTTCTGTATTAGCATTCTGGAATGTGAAAAAACATATTCAGTCTGTTCAATTTTATTTATCTGTTTTATAGTTTCTACTATCAAAACATAATTATCATAATAATAATTTGCTACTTAGCTTTCATACTGTGCAGCTCAGGATTATCCAGTATTTGAGCAGCACATAGGAGAAAGAAAAGATTTACCCCACATTACTGGGGGACCATTGGTAATATTTTTTAATAAAGTGTACACTGAAAAGATATGCCAAAGTCCTGACCACAGGCTCCCTCTGGTCTGGACCTTGTAAGATGTATCTTATTTGGACAAGATGTCCTTATGACACAATCAAATAAAATAAGATTATCAGGGTTCGCTCTGTTTCAGTATAATTGATTACCTTTCATAAAGGGGAAATTTGGTTGTAGAAGTAGAGAAACAGACACACACACACACACTGAAGAAGTCCTACATGAACAAAGGAGAAAAGGTAGAAATGATATATTTACAAGGCAAAGGATTCTAAAACTTGACAGCACATCTCCAGACACTAGGACAGAAGTATGGATCAGATTTTCCTTCATGGCTTTCAGCACAAAACAACCTTGCTGATTCTTACTGTCTGATTTCAGCATTCAGAACCAGGGGGTAATGTTTCTAGTGTTTAAGGTACTTAGGATATTTTGTTATGGTAGCCCTGGCAACAAACTAGAGCACTTTCAAAAAAGTCTAATAATGCCTGCAAAAGCAATAGGTTCAAATCCCTATATATTTAGAGGTTGGTTGCAGACAGCAAATTCCACTCTAGCTAGGTTAAGCTGGAAAGAATTTTATTAAGTGTAATTAATAGATTGGTCCGAAGGGCTGAGCTTCTAGGAATGAATTCCAACCACATCACACAGCTAATGAGGAGCTGCTGTCTAACAAGGGTTTGGGAGCTCAGAACCAGGAACCTGCCAGACACCTTCTCAGCTTACTAAAATGTCAGCTACAGCAATATCATCAATATATGTTCCTGCACAACCCAAAGCCATTGTCCTTCATACAAATGGATCTTTCCTAAACTTCTCTTTATGGGGAGACCCCTACCTCCATCTTCAGGGTGAGATTACTTGTGGATGGTCATTTAATGAATTATGTGCATACAAGTTATTTGCTCCCAGTGCATTCAATAAACAATGTTAATTGACTTCAGTGAAAGCTTTTGTTTAGAGAATAGGGCACCAGGAAACGTACAGCAGGCAAAGGTTTACAGCAAGTCCTGTTACACAGACCCAGCAAAAAATCTCCTACTGGAGATAGAATCTTAAACCTGTGTGACTTTATCACTAGTTAAGGTGCCCCTTGTCTACTGCCCTTTGTGGTCCTTTTTTTTACCTTCTGGGATATTTTTTCCTGTTAATTTTCCTCTGTGGTCACTTCTGAGGCACCTTATGCAGGACACTCTCCTTGTGGCTGCAGAGACTTCACAGCACACTTCCTATCTTTGGAGGTTAGTTAATTGCTCTAATGGTTAAGAGCAGAGGCTATTCATGGCCAGCCTTGCATTTCCTTTGCAAAATAATTCTTTCAAAATGATTGTGCAGTCTTGGTTAGGTTTATGGATGAATTAACAGAATGTTAGTGAGATTTTAGCTTGAAGATTATGTTATGACCTCTGTGGAACGTTTTTGGCTCTTTTCTTAATTGAATGGCTTCAGAGAATGTCACCAGCTTTGTCAGCAGGGCAGTGGCCTTTGTGAAAGAGCACAGGTCATGGTCCTTGTTGAGGGTGCAGTGTTGCTGTCACCATTTAGATTTTGTTGCTGCCATTGTTGTTGCTGGTTTTTAATGATCCTATCTAGATTTTAAACGTCAAGAATACAAGATAGAATTATTCAAAAATCCTATACAGTTATCTTCTAGACTGAACAATTATCAAAGTACTTTCCTTTTTTTCCTGAAGAATTTTAAGTCGAACAAAATATTATTGTACCCTTACGGTAAAAATTAATGTGGGCATTTTCTTATATAATTACCATCCCATTTTTAACCCTCGCAAAATAAATCAGAATTTTTTGGTAATGTCTGATACTTCATAATGATTTTTCCAAGATTATATCATAAATTAATTAATTAATTAATTGGTTTTTTGAGACAAAGCACTTCCAACCTTCCTATCAGTCTTTAACTCACTATGTGACCCAGGCTAGCCTCACATTCATGTCAATCCTCCTCCTGCAGCCTCCCAAGTGCTGGGATTACAGGCGTACGCCATCATGCCTGGCAGAAATATTCTTTATAGCTGTTTCTTTGTAAATTCAAGTGTAGAAATTGTACCGCATGTCTCTTTCCCCCGTACAGATGGGCTCGTCCCTTTTCTCTTCCTTTGTCTCCCTGTCCCTTTCTTTGTTTCTGTCTCTCCTCCTACCCCTTGCTCTCTTAGTTATTTTCCTCAACGTTGAGAGAAAATGCCCAACTCCTGAGATTAAAGGGGGAAAGGTTTATTTAGCTCACAGGTTTTGGGGCTTTCAGTCCATATTTGGGTGGCTTCATAGCAGGGTGGCACACAGCAGAGAGGCAACAGTTCATAGCTGGGCAAAACAGCAAAGACAATGAGAAGGTGGGAAACAAGCCTCTTTGGGCCCCTTTATTTTATCTGGACTGCTGGGGTTAGGGAGCTGCCCATCGATCAGTGAACTGATCCAGCAATCCCCCACCCTTAATCCCAGCACCCTTACTCTTAGCAGTGAACCATGAATGATCACACTCTCTAGATTCAGCTCCTTTTGCAAAAGCCCCATCTAAAAGTGCATGAAGCGTGAGGGGACACCTAGACACGGAGAATAACACCCTTGCCCTTAATGAATTGTAATGCCCCAGTTAATTTACAGGAATAGGGTCTTGCTGATCTGATCTGACTGGGACTGCTTGCTTATTTGTGATACTGTTTAAAATCCTTCTTTGTTCCTATATTTCCTGTAAATGGACATTAAGTGAACCCCGACTAGATTCAACCTCTCAGTCCTGTTTGCAGAGGAATCTGTGTGTTTCATTTTGCTCACTGTGTCTGGCTCCGCCATTTTAAATGATACTAGGTTAATCAGAAGATATGTGTGGTGCCTGTCTGGTTCCTCTTAGTTTCTCATAAGGGATTTATCTAATAATTTTATCAATGAATACAGTTACCTAACTTACATATTGCATGAGGGATGGCAATATTTTGATTTTTTAATTTTATCATGTTTTCCACAGTAAGTGATTAGAATTGTCTAATGCACTTTCTCTGAAGAACTACTCAAAATATGATTCACAGAGGAAAAGCCAACCAAATGGATAATATTTTCTCTCTTATATGGTGCCATTTTTTGTAGCAGAAGGACCAAATGGTCATATTCAGAAATCCATCTCAGAGGAACCAGGAAATGTAATTTCCAGCCATCTAGTCTCTGCTGTGAATCAGCCACCCTATCCACAAGGTCCCACATCTTGTGTCTCTCCCTTGGCTTTAGCAAGAAAGTGTCTCTCTCTCTTTTTTTTTTTTTGTTGTTGTACCAGGGATCAAACTCAGGACCTTGTGCCTGCCAGGCAGGTGCTTATTCCACTGAGCGCAATCTCCAGCCCTGCAAGAAAGTGTCTGCAAGATGACAATTTTTATTAAAATACATACAAATGTACCTCTATTTGTGTACATCAATGTCTGAAAAGACAACATCATATAACCCTCCTTAGAGTATTTATGTTGCGATCTGCATGTAGGGGAGATGAGACGGGTTGTTTCTTCCCTTCTCTTCTCTTCTCTCTGCCCCTCCCCTCCCCTCCCCTCCCCTCCCCTCCCCTGTCCTCTCCTCCCTTCTCCTCTTTCATTCTTTGCTTTTTTCAAATAGGGTCTCACTGTATCATTTAAGTTGGCTTTAAATTCACTATATAGCTGGCCTCAAACTCATGGCAATCCCCTGCCTCAGCTTCCTGAGTGCGGCGATTACACGGATGCACCGTCATGCCTGGCTGAGACTGGTAGTTTTAATCTGATCATTTTTAGTTTTTTATCTGCAGGTAGTCAAAGAGAAAAACATGTAGAAGTAGGATCTCAGTTTGGATAACAAAGAATGCTGGAGGAATTTTTATATTGTGCAAGAAGGTAGTTTCACAAGAGGATATAGAATCGAGAACAAGAGAATATCTGCCAAACTGTTAGGAAGTTATGGCCGGCTATGCTAAGGTACCTAGGAGTCAGCAAAACATTAGGAAAATGCAGAAGATCTTGGTTTTTCTTTTGTTTCTGCCACTTTTCTTGTTATGGATCCCATGAAAATCACTTAAATATCTTAGGATTATTTTCTTGTTTCCATCTGAAAAAAATGATCTGAATATGGAAAAGATGATCTTAGTCAGGTTTGTTTAGCACATCAATAGAATTGTGTTATATAAATGGAATCGGTAGGAAAAAACCAACAACAAAAATTGGCTTCAGGTGAAATACATGGAGGAAGGTGGCCGGGGAACTGCTCCATGCATCATAATGCCCACAAGATGTAAGCCGGAGCTCCTGCCCCAGCTACTTGCCTGTGAAGAACTTTGGCCTCACATTGGAATGTGAATTCAAGTTACTAAAGTATGAGATATAAAGTAGATAGAGGAAAATTATGTAGAACGTAATGACTCTACATTGTAATAATCCCATAAAAGTCTAGGAATGGAGGCAATTATTATATGATGTTAAACTCCCCAGAGAAATTCACTATTAAACCTGAAGCAGACTGTTTGCCAATCACATTAGGGAGTATTGATTCACATTAGGTCTGGTATTCTTTTGCTATGAAGTCTTACACTGTGTCTGACACCTACTACATTTTTTAAAAAACTAAGGTAGTGAAGGATGGTAGGTACTAGGAAGGTTTTTTTTTTTTTAATGAAATTAAAACTATTGATGTCTCCACTAAGGATGATTTTTTAAAAGTTAGATTTACTCTCCATGCTCAGTAAATCTTCACACTGTCTGGCACCAAACTGTCGCTTGGAAAATGTTTAGAGGTTTAATTAGGAAAGCTCTGTGATGAGTGATAGAGATACTATGACTGGGCATAAGGAAGAGGGTTCTGGAATAAACCACAGCTCCATTCATGTCCTAATCCAAATTAGTTAATAACTATGTGACTTTGGGTAAGTCACCTAGTTCAAAGACCATCCTCTTTTGTAAAATTACTAGAATAATAGTGTATATTGAAGAGAGGAGGATTGTTTTGAGAATTCAGTAATGTGAAGCAGGTGAGCGCATGGAACACCATTTTATTCCAATTGAAATTTCACTAAAGTTGATTATTTTCCTTACTACCTAAAAGAACGGTGATGACCCAGGAGGAAGTAAATGCTGAGCTAAATGGAGGGTTCAGGACAGGCAGTAGAACAAAGCTGTATTTCAAACGGACATAACTGTGGGCATCCATGTGTGAGGGCTTGGGAGCTTTCCTGCTTCGTGCAGACATGGAGTGTTCAAGGAATGCACCATGTGACTGGGAAAGAGAAATGGGCTAGAAGAAGGGGAAATTGTTAACTGTAGGCAGAGGCAAGATGTAAAGGCACTTTGAGTATTGGGCAAATGATTTCAAATCATAAAGTGATGTGGTCAAACGTGTATTTGCAGAGAGCACCTGTGGCAGTTGAGTGGCGCATGGAATTAGGCGGGCTAACTGGCTGGTTGGTGGCTACTGGGGAGGTTTAAGCAAACGATGAGCAAATGCGCACTAGTGTAGTAGGGAGCAAGGACTGACTTTTCATGCTGCACAGGTAACACGGGTGAGGGACTTGGGAGAGAGGAACTGAAGCTGCAGTCAGCTGGCCTGTGATTCATTCATTCACTTTTGCCGAGAAGAAGGCAGAAAGAACAGGGGATGGACCACCCGGCCTAATGCCCCTGTCAGCTGGCTAGCCAAGGAAAGATGGATCATATTTCCCTTAGGGAGAGGGCTTACATCCCGAAATTCTTTTCTAGATGACCCTGGTTGAAGAATGGCTTACAGGAGATACCTCTGGAAGGTAGTATAAGCCGTGGTTCCTTGGAGGGTACAATATAAACTATTCACGTTTCTGGGTATGAACATGTAGAAGTTGAAGTGCTTGTATGCTCCCGTCTCTGTGCATAGCCTCCTAAAGCTCCTGGTGAAACCTCATGGATTTCTCACTGAGCATTTTGGGCCAGGAGGTGTGTGCATCATGTGGCACAGAGGGAATTGGGGAGCTGTATGGGATGTTCCAGGCCTTCCTTCCTTCATCTGTGCCTTCATTCTTGGTATTAATGAAACCTGGTACTCTAATTTCTGATTTTGGAGAGTCTGAGTCAAACATTTGCCCCTTTGCCATAGCCTAGACTTTGTGACCTACTAGATGTGGAGAATGTGGGAAAGAAATCCATTGAGCCCTCGCAGTGTGTGGAAAGGCCCTGTGTTCTGTGTGTAGGGATACACTGGATGCACGAGGACCTGCCTTTATTCCTAAGGAGAAGATAATAAGTCAGCTTTAGACTAGTTAGTGCTGAGCTATCTGTGTAGATTTCAGATGGAAATACCCCATGTACACTTCCTTTTTTTGGGGGGGTACAGGGAATTGAGCTCACAACCTTGTGCTTGCCAGGCAGGTGCTGTGCCGCTGAGCTATATCCCTGGCCCATGTATACATTAGATAAATTATCAGTGAGTTCTGGAGAGAAGAAATTTAATGAGTATTGAAGAAGCACACAAAGAGGAGCTTGGAAATGACAGTAAGAGCAGTCACACACTGCAGGATCAGAGGAGAGGAGGTCTTGTGAAACATGTGTGCGTGTGTGTGTGTGTGTGTGTGTATTTGTGTGTAGTACACAGAAGTGTATCTTTAATAGTGTAAATGATGCAATGCATCAGCTGTATATTAAACTGAAAATACCAATTAGATTTACCAATTAGGAGCTTATTAGTGACTTTAGAGATAATTAAAGAAAATTACAAATTTGTAGTGGTAATAAATTGCATAGCTGGGAGATAGTCTCTGGAGTGGATTCAGAAGTAGAGAGGAAAGATAATTGGATTGAACCCAGTGTGGACTCTTAGTTAAGATTTTATGAAGGACAGATCAAAGCTAGTTAAAGATGTCAATAAGCATGGCTGATGTGATTACGGTAGTTACTTCTTCCAGGATGGGTAAAAAAATCAATGAAGCCATGATAGTAATGAGGAATTCATAGCCGTGTCACCTTGGATGTTAGTTCAAGTGGAGCATTTGCTCCCTACTGATTCACGTCCTGGGGTGTGATGCTTGGGAATATTGTTTCAGGTGCTTCCCAGATGAAAGTTTAAGAATATTTCTAACATAAACAAATGGGTTCTGATAAAACTATGATCTTGCTAACCTATTAAATGGAAGAAAGGACAGAGATCTGTATATATATATATATATATATATATATATATATATATATAATACTGCTTACTATATTCCTTAAAAGGATGGATGCAAGTAAACTTGGTTATATCTAGATTGTATGATAATGGATATTTAAGTGAGTTATAATTCATACTTTTAAATTGGAGTTTATATTTTTTAGTTGAAAATAATTATAATTATTATAAATCAAGCATATATATTATACTGTAGGCAAAGAGATAAAATTTATTTTTCAAGAGGATGGTTTAACAAATAATGAAAGGTGGACAAATACCAAGGCGTTTTGACTAGAATTAGGTAGGAAGGCCATTTAAGAGGAGCATGGGTGTATTAACCAGCTTTCTGACACTATACCAAAGTGCCCAAGGAAGTATCTTATAAAGACACGTTTCATTTTGGCTCGTCGTTCTGGAGGTTCCAATTCAGGATCAAGTTACCACTCTGCTTTGCCCCTGTGGTGAGGGCAGCACATCGCGGCAGGAGCATGTGACAGAGCACCCGCTTACAAGGCAAGCCAAGAGGAAAGGTGGAAGAGAAAACCAAGGTCACACAGTACCCTCTGAGGGCACATCCCTGAGGACCTAAAGACATCCCACAGGGCCTACCTCCTCACGCTTCCCAAACCTTCCAAAAATACCACCTCTCAAGTGAATAGGTCATCCAAACTCTAACAATAGAGTTAAAACAGTCATTTATGGAAAACAAATGCTAGGCATTTCATAATTTTGTTCAGTGCGGCTTATGCACCAGTATTCTAGAGAGTGAAGGTGCTCAACTTTTATTTTTTTGACCAAAAGCAAACCTGTTGAAGTGGCATTGACAAAAGAATAAAATACAGGTTACTTAGCAGGATAAGTACCTTTGTGCAGAGAATATTTCAGTTTGAAAAAGCTTGATGTTGCAAATCCTACAAGTGTTCAAAATCTTGAAGACCTTCATGTAGCAGGGAAATTCTATAGACTGCTCACCGAGGTGTATATGTGTCAAAAGTATCCTGATTAAAAAAATGACTGTGGAGGTCAAGTATACTCTTTGAAAAACATAGATGAAGATATTATTGTTGTTGTTGTTTGACTTTTCAGTGGAGATCAGCATTGTCAAGTCAAGTGACCCTGTCAAATCAAGATGTGTATCGAGTAACAGTTATAAGCTGCATCCTTTAGAGGGAATATAGGCATGACGGGAGACTGAGGTAGGAGGATACCTTGACTTTGACGCCAGCCTGGGTTACGTAGTGAGGTCAAGGCTAGCCTGAAGGACAAAGTGAGACCCTGTCTCAGAAAGGGTAAGTGTGAAACTGCATGTATCACAGGCATGATCCTTACCTCAGGGGCATATAGTCGGGATGAGCACAGAAAGTTAAAACATCGCCCTGGAGATACTAGTAAATGGTAAAGATACTGAGGCAAGAGAAAGCATAGTGAGCATGGTTTGCATTGGTATCTCTGAGAGCATCACACCTGCTGGGATCCCCAAACTCCACTGGACATTTCCTTGTTAACATGTGTGTGGTATATGTATCTGACTTAATATTTCTAAATCAAGTCCAAATTCAAATGTTCCACTTGTCTCCTACCTGTTCTCTTTCAGTGTTTTCTCTTTTAGTAAGGGTCTGTTTTATGTATTCTGATATACAAGCCAGAGATTTACTAATGAACCCCGACACATTCTTCTATTTTTCTTTTAGAGTTAAAGGAAATTATACATATGTTCTAGTATTAATTTGAGGTGCAGGATCTTTTTGGATTTCTGTGATTAATCTGAAATTTGTTTCACAATTTTAGAACACAATCAGCTGAAAGTTTTTAGGAGAGCATGAAATATCTGCTACCTGTGAGATTCTTAAACAGGTTCATATATATATATATATATATATATGTATATATGTGTGTTATGTATATACACACGTGTATATACATACATATATGTATATGTATGTATACATACACATATGTATGTATATATCCACAGGTATGTATGTATGTGTACATGTGTATATATGTATATATGTGTGTGTATATATATATATATATATAATTAATATCATAATTTATGTGTGGGAGTCAGGGTGTGATTATCCGTAAAGGAGTTTTCCTGTGATAGACAAACAGCGATAGACAAACCTGGTTCTTTAATGATGTGGTTCTTTTTATCTTTTGTCCTGAGAGTGCATCACTGGGGAGGAAGCCAAGCACCTGCAGCAGTTTGTCATTTTGTCAGGAGCAAGCAGAAGCTACTACGATTCTCTTTCCACTGACTGTTTCAACATTCACCAACTATTGCTGACATAACAGTAACGCTCAGGATGGTTACAGGGGCTGAAGGTAGTGACACGGACGCGGGAAAGCCCTGCCTCTCGGCACTTCCTCCTGTGTTATTCTAGAAATACATCTCCAACCCGAAGTGAAATGTTCCCTTACTTTCTCGAAGTGCAAAGCTAGCCGGTGTATCACACTTACTTTGATGCAAGTGAGCGTAGTTCTTTGCTGCTCAGTGTGGAGAGAAAGAGAAGCTAGGAGGCCCGCGGGACGCTCTCCACTGCCTTTCGCCCTCCCGGTTGCAGGTAGGGCTGAATGAGAGAATCACACTTACGTGTGGAAACAGGTTTTGGTGGAGGACTCCTCTCTCTCTCCCTGTGTTTTCCTCTTCCCCCTCACTCCTACCTTGTTTTCTCCTTCCTAAAATCCGAACGTTTAGGCCTCCTGGGTGTATTTCTTTGGTAAGGCTGCCATAATAAATTGACACAGATTGGGGGGTTTACTCAATGGAAATTTATTTTCTCACAATTCTAAGATCTAGAAGTCTGAGCTCCGTGTGCAGACAGCTTGGTTTCTCCTACTGCCTCCTTCTGTGGCTTGTCCATGGCCTCCTCCTGGTGTCACCATGTGACTTTCACTCTGCGTGTCTGTGTTCAAATTTCCTGCTGTAAGAATACCAGTCACACGTGATTAGAATGCATCTTTCTCACCTAATGTAACCTAATTACCTCCTTAAAGACTTTGTTTCCCAGTAGAAAGGCATCATAAGGGGTCTGATGGAAAAATTTCAATACATAATTTTTTGGGAGGAGGGACAGGCACAGTACTATCTATGAGAATAGGAAATGTATAAGAATAAAGATTATTAGAATGTTATAAAAATCTTCCTGAATGATCATAGTAGTACTAAGTTAACAGAAATATGTATTATTTCCATATATTTGGTGTTGACTTTAGATCAAGTGACTATGTGCTTGGCTTTTAAGTTAAAGTCTAAAGTAATTACTAAACTTAATTTTTGTTTTCAAGCCTAATTCGTGGAGGGAAATACCTCACACACTAAACCAAATAGGGTTGTTTTCAGTAAATAATTCAAGGCAGTGTTTAGGTACATTTAATAGTCTTTTTAATGTTAATTGCTTTTTTCTTTCTGAACTGATGTCTATTTCAAAGTGTAGAGGTGAATCTCCTTCATAGACAAGAAGAGATTGATGTTTTACATTTTGTATCTATAGGGGCCTCGCTAGCTACATAGAAAGTAGGGTTGCTTAGTAGCAAGAACTTTTGGAGCTAGTGAACTGGAAGAGAGACCGTTTGGGTAAGACATGTGTGCTGCTACATATGGAGTGAAATATAGCTAAACAGCCAGACCATTCATGCCCCAAAGTGTTGGGGGAGGTCCTGAGAGATCAGAATTGTCTCTTTAAGCCCATAGACATGGGTTTTACCTGATCTATATTGGTGAACAGGTCCCTCTGGGCCTAAGAAATACATGACATTAATAGCTTAAAATCAAACTAGAACCCATTTGTTTGGCTTAAATATGGATAATGTTAGATAAAACCTATAGAAATATTCTACTGCATAGTGCTTTATTAGGTATAAATTGAAGGTGAAATTATGATATAATTTAAACATATATTTTGTTTACTATTAGCGCCTGAAAAATGCAAACTCTCTCCAACTGAGCTTTACTACTAAATTAAACCAAAAGAATTATTCCAAGGTCTCATTAAATAACTGTTCTAGAAACTGAAGTTCTCTTTGGGATCAAACAACAAAATGGAACTTTAGAATGCAGTGTGGATTAATGTGCTGATTATAATATTTTTGCATTTCAAAAGGCTTCCCTCTCTTTAGCATACGTTCAAAAACATATGTAACCATTCCACAGTCACATAAACAATCATTTCACGATACGTTTATTACTTCACTTTTCCCCTTGCTCATTCTTTATCCTCCATTTGTCTTTAGTGCACCTTTAAAGGGAGACTGAAGTTCATTGTCTCTCGTGGGCCATTGCCTAGCACTTCTTCCCACCTAAATGTGCAGCGGCATTGTCACTTTTCATGCAGCAGATGGACTTGTGGATGTTTCCTGGAATCACAGTTGTGTTCAGTAATGAACTGCACAGGTGTTCCTATTTCACTGACATCTTGACAGTTCGCAAAATCATTACAGCAACACTGCTTTACTGACTGACTGTTACACATTCAGTTTTGTCATCTCTTAGTTCAAAACCCTCCCGAGAGGAAAAGTGAGCAATTCCTTTTCTCTAGTGGGTATTCAGCAAATGAATCGTGGGTCACCTCTTAGGGCAGGGTTTCTTAACCAAAGTATCACTGACATTTTGTTTTCAATAATGGAGGATTGACCTGTGTGGATGTTTAACACCATCTCTGGCCTCTATCTAACCAATGCTAGTAAGACATACTTCTTCTCCTCCCTTCTCCAGAAGTGACCATGAAAAGTGTCCCCAAACTTCCTAATGTCCACTGGGTAGCAAAATTGCCCTGGTTGTGAACTGCTAACTCAGATCAGTGTTCACATTGGCCCTGAAACTAAAGCAGCCCTGGGTGGTTTGTAAGAGAGTTTTGGCAGGGTCTGGGTCTTCCCTCTCCAACAACATTATTAGCAACAGCAATAGCTACCACCACAAGCCTGAGGCTAAGGAGCTGGAAAGGGATATTTTATGGGTAAAAACCAATTACCAAATACTATCATAGGCCTTTTGTGTGATATCATTTAATCCTCTTAATAGCCCACTGAAGGGGGACAGGACCACAGCCTCCATTCCACTGCCATGGGATTGAAGGTTCAGGACAATTAAGCTAAACATTCAGTAGGTGGTATGGGTAGGGTTAAGTAGTGAGCCCCACCCCCAAATTGGTTCTTCCTGTTTCATTCTTTTCATCTCATTCCTGTCCCCTTAAGCCACCTTCTGTAAACTGTACTATTTTGACCAAGGATGACCTGGCTCAGATCACTGAGGGTTATGTATTTTTTAACTTAAGTGCTTGTGAATTATTTGCAGTGGTGCCTTGGTTTACAAACTTAATTTGTTTCACAATTTTGGAAAGGATGGAAACATTTATGTTTGTATGGGAAAGATGGCTGTGGTCATGTTTGGTATTCAATGTAGATGCAAACGAGAACAAAATTTTGTCCACTGGTTTTGTTTGCGAGCCAAATTGTTTTCAAACAAAAGCCTCTGTGAACCAAGGTAACACTGCTTATTAATGAAACTATAAGCTTTTCAAATAAGATATAGTCCTCTCTTTAAAATGTTATAATAAGAATGAGAGGAGGACTACAAACTACATCTACCTTTTGAAGAATTCTAGTAAAGGTTCCTTCTGCCTGTGAGTGCTAGTTCTATTTCTCCCAACCTCTCACACTGAAAATCCACACTGAAAATCACACTAAAATATGTATCACAAAGGTACACACTCCAATAATTGATAATGGACAAAAGAAAAGAAAATTGTCATATCACATACACCTTAGTTCACAAATTTTAACAATTTCTAATAACAAAACTTGATAAGATTTAAATTAAGTACATTTTATTTGCTTTGAGAAAGACGCCTAATTAACAACCAGATGACTGATGCATACATAGGAAACCTGAGGGGATAAATTCTCAGCTAAACATATGAGTGTCAAGTTAGACATTTTAGTTCATTACTAGAGAGTGAAGTTCATTATCAAAGCCTAGCTATTTAGAAAGCTATGCCAACAAATGAAAATAAAAAGAAAAGACGTGTATTTCAGGAACAGTTAATTAATGCCCATGCTCAGATCAGATGATTGTTAAGTGCAGGATAATTTAAATAAGGGAAAAACAAAGATTGTATTTAAAATACAATTTGTATTTGTCAAGAGGCCATTGTTTTTTTTAATAAGAATTTTGGGGTTTCTCCCAATAATAGCTACATCAAGCACTGTAGCATCAAGAACAGATGTTGAATTTCCTTCCATCATTTCTCAGGATGTTAGCTATGACAAGATTATATCTCAGGATTTAGCTATTACAAAGGGTAGATAGCAGTTAGATAGTGATAGAATATCTCTATTGAATATGTTATGAATAAACTTTTGTGAATCTATGTGAATCAAGCTCTCCAAAGCCTAATCTTTAGAAATTTGTTTATTCCCTGGAAGGAAATAGGAATGCTCAGTGAATACTGTATTGTAAAGCCTGAGTTTATGAGGAAACTCAGGAGCATCATGTAATCTAGGGTTTCCTCAGCTGAGGACTAATGCCACTACTCGCCTTTGAATCGCTTATGTTCTTCTTAAGAGGTACAAATGTTGGGAGCTCCTCTGAGAGATACTGAGTCAGGATCTCTGTGGATTTGCCTGGAAATTTTTACTTTAATATTTTCTGGTGATCTGTTGGCACATTAGAATTTAAGAACATGTAAGTTTGAAGCCCTGTGGGCACCCAAGAAGCACATACACTCCCCGGGGAATATACTAAAACATCCACTGTGGGATGCAAGGAAAATAGCAAGATTTTCATGAACATATTGTTTTCTTAGTCTTTGAAGTTTTTTAAAAAAAATTTCATCTCTTTTTTCAACGTACAGAGTACAGTCATGCTGAGATTATGTGCATTAAAATGGCTGTAGAATTGAGTCACTTTGGGGACCGGGCTTTTTACTTTCAGGAAAGTCTATGTACCCTATGTCACTTGCCATAGAAAACTCAAAAAGACGACAGAAAAGATAGAAAGGAAGTAAGAAGGGAAGAAGGAATGGAAGGAGAGAAGAAGGCAGGATAAGTTTAAAGGAACTGCAGGAAGGACTTTGATAAGTCTCTTGCCTTTCTATTGGAAACTTATTACTGATTTTTTTCTGTGTCTTCTAGAGTAGCTTATATTTGTCTCTGGATAAAAGACATTTTAGCTACCAGATAATACTAACACTTTAAATTTGGGTTCTATCAGAGCCTTAATTTTCTGACTATTTAGCTTTTCTGACATTCTTATAATTCTTGCCATGCCTCTGTATACTTCTTTCATAATATATCAGAATTATAGTATTAGGAATTATTAATCTGTTTCACAAGGGAGATTTACTCAGGATGTTCCAGGTCTTTTTTCTGAACAGACTGTGTTCCTGGAGGAGAGGCTGTAATCTACCCTGAGTTTATACCTTCTAGGTTGTCACCTTTTCTCACCCATGCACATTCAGTACCCACACGTGTAGCACTAGGATGACAAACCACAGTTCACTGCAGTTTTTAAAAAAAATACATATACTTCTGTCCAAACATACTTATGCTCATTTAGTTTCCCTTTAACTATGCTTGTTTTGGATGTAGTTTAGTAGTTGGAACCAAGCTAGTAAGGGTCCAAAGCTGAAAATACATTTTCTCTCTGTCTCCGTGGAATGCAGTGCCTCCTGTGCACGGCGTCTGCTTACCAGAGTCCGGAGGGAGCTTGGTGAATGAAGGCGGCACTCATCTCTGGTCTCTTCTTCAAAGTGTCTGATTCAGGTTGTAGACCAGCGGGCCGCCCTGTGTTCATACTCAGATTAAAAGTTTTTGACCTTATGTTTCTCACTTTTGATTAAAATTCTTCTGCCTTTCAACGTTCTCTATCTGCAAGTGATATCCCAAAGTCTCCATCCTATTTTTTCAGCTTTTAATTTTTTTCTTAAAATTTACCTTTCAAAGAATATGAGTAGTTCAACTACTAAGTTTTCTAGTCTATTGTTCTTCTATAATAGTAAGATAATAAGATGCCTTTTTGAGATTTTTTTTACACAGTCTATCCTTTTTGCTTATTCATTTCTTTCTCCGTTTTATTTTAGTCTGCTGAATTTTGGTTATAGCCCTACCACTTTTTCCTTGGTATGGAGTTCTGTTCAAGAAGATAAGCTGAAAATTCCCTTCCTATAAATTACCAAAATTGAACCATTTTAGCTCTTTTTTTTTTTTTTTTTTTTTTTTGCGGTACTGGGGATTGAACTCAG
Source organism: Dinomys branickii (assembly GCA_004027595.1). Lineage (NCBI taxonomy): Eukaryota > Metazoa > Chordata > Mammalia > Rodentia > Dinomyidae > Dinomys > Dinomys branickii. The sequence continues at coordinate 125,950 of PVLD010000567.1, read as the reverse complement.
GACCCTGCGCTTGCTAGGCAGGCGCTTATTCCACTGAGCTATATCCCCAGCCCCATTTTAGCTCTTTGAGTTCTTCCTAGAGGACGCTTGCTCTAGTGTGTGTATGAGTGTGAGTGTGACGTTGAAAATGGAACCCAGGCCTTGTCCACGCTAGGCAAGCGCCGTGCCGCTGAGCCCCACGCCTGCCTCTAGGTGCTGCTCTTACAATGGCCCTTGGGCTTCTCAGTGAGCACATAGCGCCTACTTCGAGTTCTATGTGTTCTCATCTTCAGTTACTCTCATCACTGCTGTTTCTTTCCACACAGTGATGGCATCAGGCAGATCTTGTAGCTGTTAGCAGTTTTCATCCACCCACGTTTTCCTTGGGGCTTTGAAAGATTTCTTGCTACCTAGTTTGAGAAAATGTTGTCTGCAGGTTTGTTGCTTTGTCATCTAGTGAGTCTTTATATACTTATTTGGAGATTTTGCAAAATAAAAAAATTGTATTTCCCCCACTATCACATCTTGCCAGACTTCCTGATTCAACTTGCTTGGCTTTCGTAAACGTGAAAGATATATATTTTAGTTATGTGAGAATGAGAATAATGAAATAATTTGAGTTTTTATTAGACAAAGCCACATTTGGTTTACATGGGAGGTATCTGTCGTGAGAACAACTGATAATGTACACTAATGTATTAGAATTATGGTAATGAGAATTTTTTTGTTTTAATTTTTTGGACGCCACGTGCTATAGTAAGCATTTTGTATGTATTCTTAATTAACCCCAGGACACATGCAGTATTTATTTTACCACTTTCTACTTGAGGAGACTGAGGCTGGAGGGTCTGATTTGCTCATGGTGAAATAACGAGTGTTGGAGAGCTGGTATTCTAACCGAGGCGTCTCTGACCCCAAACACCACTCCTGTTGTCTGGCAAGACCTGCTTTTGTTCTTTCCTCTCCATCTGCTGCTTTCAATATGTGTAAGAGCTTCTAAAAATCACCTCCGAATCTTTTCCCAGCTTCCTCCCTTCCCCTTGACATTGATGTGATCCTCTGCTTAATCATAAGCGTACAAACCTCTATAAAAAGGATCAAACCTCTATAAAAAGTTCCCATCTCTAGAGTGGGGTAGAAGCCCCATGTTGTTTTAATTTGCATGTCCCTGAGCGATCAGTGATGGTGAACATGTGTTCATATTTTTTCCATTTGTATTTCTTCTGAGGAGTATATTCATTTCAGATGCCCATTTGTGGACTGGGCCTTTAAATTTGGGGGTCTGAGATTTTTTTCCTATTCATTATGTTTTAGATAATAGTTCTTTGTCTGAAGAACAGCTAAGATTTTTTTTCCCACTCTGTGGGTTGTCGTTTCACTCTGTTGGTGATTTCTTTTGCTATGAAAAGCTTTTAGTAAGATGAGATCCCAATTGTTGATTCTTTGTGTATTTTCTGTGCTATGAGGGTTTTAGTCGTAAAGTTTTTGCCTACATTTATGTCTTCAAGTGTTCTACCTGTTCTATCTTCTAATAGGTTTAGTGTTTCTGTTTTTTTTCTTTTTTGCCTTGGTTTTGTTAATTGTATTTTTTTATGGAAAGGAGAAAAGAAAGAAGTTTTTTGTTTTAATATTTAGATCTTTGATCCATTTTGATTTTAGTTTGGTGCATGGTGATAGACATGGTTCTAGCTTTAGTCTTCAGTATGTGGAGAGTTAGTTTTTCCAGCACCATTTATTAAAGAGGATTCTTCCTTCCAGTGAGTGTTTTTGGCCCCTTTGTCAAAGATATGGTGGATGAGTGTATTTGCAGTTGTTGCTATATCTTCTAATCTGTTCCACTATGAATACTGCCTTTTTTATCTGGTGAGAGAATCTGAACATGTAAATAAGAACTAAAATATATAATAGATATTGTGAAGTAGGAATAAATTGTTCAAAAGGAAAGGGGCACTGGGGGGAGGTGGGGAGGAAAGAAGGTGAAAGAAAATATTAGAAAAAGATAACATGGAAGCAAAGCTTTGTAAGTAAGGAGGCAAAGAAGGGTTGAAGGGAGGTTAAAGGAATGGGAGGAAGACAAGAGGAACTAAGATATATCATGTACAGGTACAAGTTCGCTATGATGACTGTGATTGTTATGTATACCTAAATTATACCGATGAATTTAATTTAAAAAGTTCTCATTTGTTGCAGATATTGGCTTGGATGATATTACAGTTCACATCTAGTTGTCAGAAAAGAAAATTTCATTTGTTCTACCATTAGTTGAATATTTTATTGTTGTTTTGTTTTGGTTTGGTTTCTTTTCCAGTCACAGCCCAGTGTAAATGCTTGGCTCTGGCCACATTCACCTACCCACTTCCTAAAGTGCTGACATTCAGTTAACTCATGTTGCCATCACATCCCAGGATGCCTTCTCTTTTCATTGCCTTCGTTTGGCTCGCTCTGGGAAGACTGCCTGGGTTTTCCAACACTGAAATATAATTTATGGCTTTTAATGGTCCACATACAGACACTTATATACCTTTCATGTTTAAGTAAGCCAAGCAAGACACTGGAATATATCTAGACTACAGCATTCTACAATGTGTTTCGGTGAGTTGTTTATGTAACTGTTTGTTCTGCTAGACTCTGAGATTACTGAAGACAAGTGCGATGTGTTACTCTTTGTAACTCCAGAGCCTCCACACTGCCTGAAACATGTTACTTAAATCAGTTTTGTGCATGATCCCATTGGTGTCAGGGACATTATATTACCAAGTGTGACTATTCCAGCTTGTTGGAAATGTACTTAATCGTAGCAGACCAATTTTTTCTTTCTCTTAGTAATAACACATACTCAGCATTATATTAAGGTAAACTTGGGTACATAGACAATTTCTTTACCTATAATAGCCTGCAAATTAACCTTTTATTTTGCATGACAGTTCTCTGAGAATTATCTGAATATGAATAATATTTCTTCATGTCTCTCATCTTCCCCAGCAAAATTAAGTATTTTTAATTAACATTTATAATCAGCTTTTCCTATTCTTGGCTCTAATGCATCATGCTCATTTAAACAAATTAAGAAAGAAACTAAAGACAAATTTAGATTCATTTTCTTCTTTCTCTATCCTTTCATACTTTATTAATTGCAGCAATTTAGTTTCTCATCATTCATTAAATTTATTCAGTATTTTGAAAAATAACACAAAGGTTTGGAGAAAGTTTGTTTAGGACAACAATTATATAGATACAGTTGATGAATATACCAGCTTCTTTCAAGAAAGGAAACTTGTCTGTAGTATGTGTGTCTTTTTCAGACTACAAAAGCAGAATGTTTCTAAGGGATCTGCCACAGGAAGGGTGCGAACCTCAGTAACAGCACACCTCGTTCCCTCATATAGTGAATAATCTACTCCGGAAAGGGCGTTCCCGGTACTTATAAAATGTGTGGAATTACTGGAGTAGTTGATATTATTATTTTTATCTTAAAATCATTTTCAAAGGTAATGTTTTCAGAAACACATCATGGAGACAAAGTGCTTTCCTAGTGAGTAATAAGCCGTCAGCTATAATTTAGAACTAAGTTTTATTAAACTTTGCATGTTAGTCTCTGTGGGAGACATACCAAATTAGATTCTGATAATATGGTAGGAAAAATAAATAAAGACATTATTCAAGAACTTGTGAAGCCCTCTCCTCTGCAACTATTTGCTCTACAAGGTATCCTCTAACCCCCAACATAGCTGTACTGCAATGATTACCCCCCAAATTTGGGACTTTGAAATGAGGCACACAGAGGGTTAACTTTTGCTCCTTAATAACTGTGTGACTTTGGACATGTAATTCAACTGACCTGAGCATCTTTCTTTATTTGTACAGCAATGCAGAAATTATTTTGAGGATTAAAATAAATTATGATTGTCAAAGTTCATAGTATAGTATACGGAAAATAACATGATCTCCGAATATATTTATTATATTCACTACAAAGATATCCCTACAGTAGTTTAAAAACATTTCTAATACTTTATGGTATCAAGTTATTAACTTAAAATTCTGACATATCTGTTTAAAACAGTGCCAAAAGTTTTAAAAAGTGAAATAAAAATGTCACAAGGTATCATGGAAGGATGCCCAGAACTCAGAAAGGGTGGCCATGAATCTAACCCACAGTCGTGGAGGCTAAGATTAGTTTTGTCAGGGTACATCCTTTAAATGGGCTCAAGAGGACCAAGATATGTTCCCTAACTTTGACTTACTTGAAATAGAGGCAGTGCCAGTCTCAGAGACAGAATCCAACTTACTGGATGGAGCACTTTCTCCTTGTTTTAAATCCTGGAAGTCAATTCCATCCCTAGAAGTTTCCATGCTGAGGACAGAAGCAAATGAAAAGAAGTTAAATTATTGTATGGAGTTTTTATTCAGGTTTCTTAAATGTGCAAGGAGGTCTCCAGATGGAGAAAATACCTCCACTGATCAGAATGCTTCACAGTCTCTTTCCTTGTTAGTGCTGCCTAAAATCTTTTAAGCTTTTTACTCTTTTCATGCTGTTTAAATCTCTATAAAGATGAATATACTAGTTTCTTATTGCTAAATAAACAAATTACCATGAATTTGGTGGTTGAAACCAGCACGAATTTATTATCTTAGAGATTTACAGATCAGAAGTCTAAACAGGGTCTTACAAGGTAAAATCCAGATGTCATCAAAACTGTGTCTTTGGGGGCCCCGGGGACAGTCTTACTCCTTGCTGTATCCAGCTTCTAGAGCTGACCATAGTCCTTGCCTCCTGGACTTCTGACTGCAAAGTCATCAGGGTGACATTTTTAAATAAATCTCTTTCTCTCTGATTCGTCTGTTATCCTCTTTCACTTAAAAAGGCCTTTGTGACTACTTTGTTTCTCCTGGGTAAAGTATGATTTTCCCTTCATTGTAAGATCCTTGATTTAACTATATCCAAAAAATACCTTTCGTACAGATATAGCCATATGATCCAGGGTTCTGGAATGGACATCTTTGGGAGGTCACTCTGCCCACCACAACCATCTAGAAAATATTTCTTTGGATATGGTAATACTGTTTATTACACAATGTCGTTTCCCCCCACATTTGACAGTATCACAATCATAGCTCTAGATTGCTGTCTAAACAGTATTTTGGAAGAAATCGTATCCTTTAGTGAGGGTTCTATATGTGGGTCACCTTAACTTTTTATATGCTAAACTAATAGTTCTGTTCTATTATAGAACTGTTTTGGTGAAGTTCTAGTAATCCTCTTACCACTATGGATCAGAAAGGTAAAAATCATATATTTTAGAGATTTCTTCCTAGAGTAATAGTGATTTCTTTTCCAAAATATATCTTTAAAGTTGCAAGTTCCAGCTATTGGGGAAACTTATCTCTGTGGAGTTACTCATTCTCAAAAGATGCCCATTCATTTAGATATTATTGTAGCATATAAAGGAATTTCTTAAATTTTGATGAATTTTATAATTCATATCATCATTTGGATGCATTCAGACATCTAGTTGTCAGCTTAGGTAAGGTACTAGATGAACTTCCCTTTCTGGGGCCTTTTGTGTATTGATGAAATATGTGGGCATTGATGTGATATAATATGTCCTGTTAACAAAGGACTCATTCTATTAAACAACAAAATACAAGGAGTAGAGTAAGCACCTTTTACCTGGGGATAACTCTTAGTTAGCATCTAATTAACATTTTCTTATGTTGTCTATTAATCTAAAAAGTCCCAATAGAATAAGCAAATGCAGTAGCAAGCATGCCTGGTCACAACAAGCTATGGGAATAAGGGCTCAGAGAAAAGTCCATGTTTTGTTTTTTTTTTTTTGCTTTCATCAAGCCCTTTGAATAATTAAAAATTATCTCAATGATGTCTCAGGAAAACAGCTTAATCACAGGGAATAATTTAACTAATTGACAGTATGTCTACAAAAATGATAAATGAATTTTAAATTGTATTTCAAGTGTCTTTATTGTTTTTTCATTTCTTTATGACTTCTGGGTAGTTCTGTCCAAATCCATAATCCTAGGTCAAGGTCTGCTCCAAATTTATTTCATATAAGCAAATCTTCCAGGAATCACTTTCATAGAAGGCTAATTTTGAAAGATCACTAATTTGGTGCTTTCTTCTAGTAAACATATTGCTTTCAGAAGTCGCATAAACTTTTCTAGTCCACTAAGAAAACACACAGTGTCCCATGGATATGAAGCTACTCATGTTTGAGAAACTGTCTGCTCACTGGGGAAACTATATCTAATTAACTGTACATTCTTCACTAGAATAACACATCTGCACTGTCTTTAAAGTTTTTTAAGGTAACTCGAAAAGCCAGCAAAATGCCTGATGAGACAATGGCAATATAAATTGGTTAATGTAGCAATAGTTCTTGATTAGTTGCTGTCTGTCATGTTAATCATCATGGTAATCTTGTGAAGAGGGGCTGGTATCCACGTTTTCCAGCTGGAAAATTAAGTTTCATGCAGATGTACATTATTTACTGTAGTTTAGGTTGATGTTTTAAAATGTAAATGGGATCTCATCTCAATTTATCACATGAACATCTGCTTTTAAAGTTTTTCCTAAATCATTTTCCTAAATCATTTATTACCTAGTACCTTTACTCTAAAGTTCTGTATTTTATCCTGGCTTTAAGTAGCAAAAAGGCCTGTAATCTATAGGTACTTGTTTATCAGGCTGCCATGGCAGACTATCACGAACTAGGTGGCTTCAAACACAAAGCTGTACTGCCTCACACTTTGGGAGTGCAGGAGTTTAAGTGCAGGTCTCAAGAAGTCCGTGCTCTTCCTGAGTAGAATCCTTCCTGGCGCCCTAGATTTGGGGGTGGCTCTTAATCCATGGCTTCCTTTGGATACAGCGCAGCATTGCAATGTCTGGCTCTGTCACATCACATAATCCTTCCATGTCTCTCTTGCCTGCTCTTATGAAGAGTCCAGTCATACTAAAATAAAGACCCACCCTACTGTCATATGAATTCATCTTAATTACATATATAACAACCCTGTTTCCATTGTTAATAAGCTGGCATTCTTAGGTCTTGAGGTTGAAAATTTCAACCTATCGTTTTTGAAGGAAACAGTTCAACTCTTAATAGCATATGTATCACATTTGGAGCAACATGGGGCCGTTTTTACACAATGTGTTTTGGTATTGTGCTCTCAGTGTCGGTGTTAAAAGGAAGGGGGAATGTGCCACCAAATGACTGTGGGACATTGAGTTATTTTCATTTTGATGTACCATTCTTATAGATCTAATGCCGTCTAAGATTATTATTAAAATCTCAGAGAAGTCCTGATTTACATTTTCTGAACCTAACCCCAAATTCCGTAAACATACTCGAATTTGAGAATTTGCTATCTAACAGTTGCTGTCTTACAGAAGTATCTTTGGAAGTGGCACATTAGAAGACCATAATGTACATACTGTTTTCTTCGTTCACTAAGAACTGTGCTTAAATTTTCTCAGGTGTAACATGAGAATAATAATTTCAGTTATTTCACCAAATGATGGAGACTATTAAACTTTGTAAGAAGCAAATGGTATATCACATTTGACCACAGAAAAAGCTCATTACATCATTATTAGTATTATTAGTATTATACTCTTCATCAATATTTTTCAATAGCCATTAGTGAGAGTAATAATGAATTTCATCACACAGGATCATACTTGTTGGTTTAAACACAACTTCTATATGATTTGTAGATTAGAGAGAACCTATAGTTTATTCTCAAAATAAGTGTTATTGTTTTACAACATTGTCTCAGGAAACGTAAAGAGAAAAATGTTGCATCAGAATTAGTATAATGTGTATAATAAGAGACAGACCTGTCTAATACATTTTAGAAATAGTTGTATGGAGAATGGTTATGATTAAGATTTCCTTGTTAAGGATGCCAGTGATTTTACTGTGCTGTTTGTAAAATGATGGCACTGTAACTACTGAAATGTTTGACTGAGTAAAAGTACAGTAACATACCTAGAATGCTGTATGTAGGGTCTTGTGTTATGTCACTGATTATAGCGTGTCAAATAATTCAGTTGAATTTTCTTTTTCACTGTTTTCCAGGTGTTTTATTCTACTAATTATTTCAAAGCCTGGCCCTTTTTATGAATACCATAAACTAGAAACCTAGTAGTGAGTGTTATAGCAATGTGTTTTTTAATAATTGGAGTGTTAAAAGCTTTTTAATGTGTTGTTGCCTCCATTTCTTAAGCATGTTTTTCTAGCTGGTTCATATATCTGGCACCGTGACTCCTGTTCATTTGGCAAAGTGTTACTGTATTTTGTCCCTCAAAGTAATTATTTTTGTGTTAGCCAAAGGTAGCTCCTAAGATAACACTGCACTGTTATTAATCTCCCAAGCCTTTCTTTTTCCCGCCAGTTCCTCAGAGTTTCTCCACGCGGGGCTAATCTGACAGGCAGAAGCCTTGTGTCAGAAGCTGTTCTTCTGCCAATTAGAGTTAAGTCCCTTCCCAGCACTGCTTTCTACCTCCTGGCAGGTCTGCCTTGAAGAAGCCACAGATAGCCTGGAGTTTCTTCCTGAATATATAAAATGCCTTTGTCAATCGTCTTCCTTAGAAGAGTGCTGGTACTAAAAGAGTAGTACTAAGTTATTTATTCAAACTCGTTCCAATTCAGAAATTTTTGCACACATTTCTCTACAATTTGATACATTAAACTTTATGTGTGGGTAAGCCATTGGAGGGGACATTAATTTTCTTTGTTTTCACTAATAAAGCATTCTGGTAAATTTTGATCAGGTATACATTATCAGCTTTCAAAGTTTATAAAACATTGATAACAATAAAAATGCTACAGACACTTCCTTTTGTGTAATAAATATTTAGGAACCTTTTAAAGAGTTGTCCTACTTTTAAGTTCTGCTTATGATTCTATTCGTAAGTATGAACTTAGTTTTTAATAGATTATCAAATAAAATTATTTATCAATGCCAATAGTGTACTTCTTTGTGCATGCTGCACTGGGGCTTGAATCCACCAATTGCTCTACCATTCCACCCCTTTTGATGTTTCGTTGAGACAGAGCCTCTCTACATTGCCCAGGTGGAAGCTTCTCTCAGTGCTGGGATTCTAGGCACGTGCTCCTGTGCGAGGCTTGCTATTTCATATAATCTTTCATTGGTTATATAGTCAGGAGGTAAAATTCCCTGTATTGTAGATAATGAAGACAAGGCTCAAGAATTTAACTTGTCCTTCATAATTTAGAGGTGACAGTGCTGAAGTTTGATTTCAAAGTTACCTGGAAATACAGGGTGTGTTTCCCACTCTACTGTACTGTCACTGATGACAGGAATTGTACAGAAAAATATCAGAGAAGAGGTAAAATCAGAACAGCTCTTGAAAAGCAGGAATTTACTAGGGAGTAAGAAAGTGGGAAAGCACATGTGAAGGGTGTGGTATGTGGGATAGGAACTGAACAAACAAGAGATCTAAAGTTTGCAGAATTAAAGACCCTTCTCAGCATGATGCTATGGCTTCCTAAGAGATGGATTTAGGCATCTGTGTCACCCTGGGTAATATACTGGAAAGGTTGAAATTGCTTATCTAGGCCATAATGAACTAGTGGAGGATTTGATCCAGGATAATGGAATTTCATGGACATATGAGGGCAATTGAAAATAAGTAGACTTTCAGGCATAAAAAGTAGATTAAAATTGTACTGTAGTAATTGATATGAGAATGATGGGAACCTAGATCACGTTTGTGAAATAGATGACTTGTAAGACACTGTCTTTAGCAGTTGGAAGAAATGTAAGAAATGCTTTTGTTGAAAAGTGTGTTGCGCCCCAGTACCGCAAAAAAAAAAAAAAAAAATAGAAAAGTGTGTTGCAGTAATTCAGATGATGTGAATATGTTAATTAATACAAGGGCAGTGATATGCAATTCTTTTGAGAAAGAACAATGTAGTATATTTAGAAAATCATGGAGTGATGGTTGAACAATAAACTGGATGTGCTTAGTGAGCTGTTAGACAGATGGAACTGCACTAAGCTGTTAGATGAAGAGCAGAGAAAAAATTAGTTATCTATATACATTTAACATCCAAGATTTATGTTCTCATGTTTATTTAGTTATGTTTCATTCAAACATTTAAGTATCCATCTTGAGTTCTTAAAATTAACCTGAGAACAGAAACATTTGTAAATACAATATGTAAATTTGAAGATAAAGACAATGTGATGAGAAGCACAGGTGGAATTCCCGTCACTGGAGCGATGAGAAACACAGGTGGCATCCCCGCCACTGGAATGATGAATGAGTTTTTTCTACAAAATTACACTTCAGCTTCTTTGATTTCTCCCTCCCCTCATTTCAGTTAGGCTGGTGTTTGCATAGGCATAAGTGCTCCAAAGTCCTTTTTTAAAACTTGGTGTTCTGTAGTTCATGTTTGAGTTAAAGAGAAGAGCCATATCCTTCTGTGCCTAAAATTCTGTCTTGAAGATGCTGGCTTGAGCTGCATTTAACCCATAAAAGATATCAATTCTATTCTGTGAATGCCACTTAGACCACCCTAAGCTCTCTCCCTCCCTAAGCTCAGAACTCACACACATTGCATATTCACCTCTGTGGTTTTAATGCCATCCCAGTGCTGGATGAGGAAGAAGGTCTGCAACATATGTCTTAATGAAAAAAAAATATATAAGTATTTGTTCTATTAAGCTTCAAGTTTACAAAGAAATGAAACATGAATGTAAATCTAGGCTACAAACTATGCTCCCAGTCTTCCGTCCTGGACACGGGCATACATTTCTTGTTTCCCACCAGTGAAGCTTGCTAGAAAGATAGTGCAGAATATGGGGGCTGAGGATTTTATATGTTAAAAACTAAATTTCTCCCTCTCATTTTGCCCCAGTCACCTGTCCAATAGTCAGGATGAAAAAAAGCAGACTGTTTGTTCTCTAAGAAAACAGTCAGGGCAAGACCTTCAGAGTACTCACAGCTCTAGGAACGATTGATCCAAAAGTTCACAGGGACCACTATTAAAATACTTCCTACTTGTTATCTTGTACAAAGATAAAAGTGGATAACACATTTTTATTCACAAGTGGAGCAGTTTGAAAGAATTTAAGAGAAGAGAATTATAACAGTGCATATGGGTAACTTTTCTACATTCTGTGACGGTGAACTCCTAGCAGATCAACTCTTTGACACCAAAGAAGAGGACATTTTGAAACTGATATTTTTAACCCTAAAACTGCAGAGGTGTTGCACATTTTTCTATTGTTATTTTGACTGGAACAAAATCATGTATATTACATCATAAACATTAGACTACAGAAGCTAGAAATGTAGTTCCCAATTAAGAAGCCTCATAAGTTTTAAATTTAGAAAAACAATGTAAAGGTATCTGCTTTGAATTGTTAAGGTTTTCAAAGCTTTTCCTAAGAAGCCCAAACTAGTTTACATGAAACGTAACTGGTGAAGGTGAGCTGTGATTATTATGAAGCAAGAGCAACACGTAGCACCCACAGGTCTGACCTGAATTTTTCCCTGCATTTCAAGGGGTGTTTGAGGGACATTCCCTGACAAGCTTCATTGCCTTTACGTGACTTCAACGTGAAATTAAATGTTAAATAATAACATCCTGGATGAGTATTATTTAGGAGATAGTTTGAAATGCAAAACATGAGGATTTTACAGGTTGAAAACTAAATTTTTCTATCTCAGTTTTCCCCAGTTACCAGTCCAGTAGGCCAGCTTTTCAGGCCATTCAGTTTATTTCTCTGTCCAGACTGTATGTCGTTCTAATGTAAAACTTGCATGACACTCAAGGGTGTGCTGATGTTCTAAGAAAGCTTATAACACTCACATAATTAGTGTCCCATGAAGGAATTACGTGTAGACTTTGACATAAAAACATTAAATCGCATACTTAGGTTGGCCCTCTGGCAAGGTCAGGCTCACTAGGCAAAATTTTCTTACTGATATTTTCAAAGGTTCCTACTTAGGATTTTTACATGCATAGCAATAAAACATGGAATATAATGTAAGAATTTAATGGGGAATTTGATATCTTGACGTTTAGGACGCTTGCAAATCAGAAACAAAGACAACAAAACATGCTCTCCCAGCCCCACCTTGGCCTTCTAGAAAAATTTTCAATATGTAGCATCTCAGACTTGATTTTTTTCAGAAATGGATATATCTTCTATTGAAATTGAATGTAGATAATTTTGCAATGTCAATAAAATTATTTTATTTTTTGTTTATTTTAAAATTTATTTTAAAAATAAAAGAAGGAAAACGTATTAACAAACAGGCATCCATTTACAAAACAGCATAAGATCAATACAAAGAATACAGAGTTACAGACCAAGTGGTAGGAAACTAACAGTGGTTGTTATATTATGTATTGATATCCTCAAAGTGGTTTCTCAGGAAAACAAATAGAGACATGCAACAGTTTTAAAGATTAATCAGCTGAACTCTGACAGTCTCAGTGAGGACAGAGACAATAATTATATCAAATTTGAGTTAAAAATTCCTTTTGCAAATTTGGTTAAAACCAAAGTGTAAATGCCAGCAATCTAGCCTGAATTCGCAGTGTATGGAAGGCTGAGGCAGGAAGATCCTTATTTGGAGGCCAGTTTGGGCTGCATAGCGAGATAGTCTTGTCTCAGTGAGATGGAGGGGAGGGAAAGGCAATGAAGGGAGGAACTGAGACGTGTTCTGCACATGTTCCACCTCCCCATGGTGAATGGAATCATCATACATTGCAAACATGTACTAGTAAAAATAGAAACGAAAGAGAACCGTCTCCCAAACATTCAATCTCTAAGCTAAGCTGTACTGTTTCTTCATGTGCTGGTGATCACACTCAGGACCTCACATTTGCTAAACATGGATCCCCTAGTTTTGTAGGTAAAACCTGTCAGGAGGCTCTTCTTAAGGAAAAGTACAAAATAAATTATGAACAAATATTAGATACAACAGTGAATGTTTTACATGAAAAAATGAGTTGCAACAAGTTATAAATTTAAAGATGGACAATGTCAGAAATGTCACAGAATCCATACAAGCAATATATAATATCTTTGAAAAATTATTAATTGCCCACCACATGTACTTGTTACCTTTACTGCACTTTTTGGTTGTGTACTCTTAATGCCTGACATGGAGTTTGTTTCTGCAAATTCATCTTGAAACCATAATGCCCTATACCTTACAGTGTGACACTTGGAGGAACTAAATTAAATCAAGGCCTCTGGTTTAGTGCTTATTCAATCTGTCTATAGCTTTATAAAAAAAGATGAGGCCACGCACACGGGCTGTAGGAATGAGCCTGTGGGGCAGGCAGACAACTGCAAGCTAAGAAGAGGGGCACCAGGAGAAAGGAGACTCCCATCGCTGCAGCCTGAAAATTCTGGCACCAATACCTGCAAATGTCTAAGCTGGAGAAAATACATTTCTCTGGTTTAACATCAGTCTGCAGTATTGTGTTATGACATCCCTAGCAAACAAATACGATGTCTCTACCCTCGCCTTCTTAACTTGATTTTATACTTTCTATAGAAAATAGATTAGCTTTTCTGGATGAATTGAAATATGTATATATTGTTGGTATGTATAAAATGTGTGACTGTACTCAAATACTTTTACTTTTTGCAGTACTGTTAGAGATTTGAGGCCAGCAAAGTAATTCTGATAAATTTTCTTCTGCTATTCAACTTATATATTTATAGTTATTTATGTGGTACTCTTGAATATAGTCTCTTCATTAGTCTATATGTGTAGTACCTAATGCTGGTGCTTCTTGCGTGGAGCTGGTCCATGTACATAACACATCTTCATTCCTTCCTTCACCCGTTTTTTCTTCCCTCCTGCTGCTTTCCATTCATCTCTTGATCCCCTTCTTTTTCTGGTACATGTTTGCAGCACACAATGTTTACTTTTCCTATGTAGAGTTGGTGCTCTTGACAAGAGGTATTTTTAGTTTGTACTGTGTGTGGGTGACATTCCTCTGTTCAATTTTACACTGAACATTTGAGAAACGGTGGGCTTACTTCTGGTTCCATCCCATTACAGCCTTGCCTGCTTGCATTGTCCACCTGCTTCCAGTGCTGGGAGCCAAAGGGCACATTGAAACTGTGATGTTTTTGGTACAAGGCCGGGTTAGGTCAGTGGACAGCAGGTGAACTCTTAGAAGCCATGTTTATACTGGAGGGCTAACAAGTTAGAAATCACTTACAGTGATTTCAGTATAGCCCACTAAAGTATTCTTAATCTAACCTTCCCTTAGCAGATTACTCAGGTGCTCAGAACCACTGCAGAGTCAGCTGCCATGAGGGAGGGTGCAAGAGAAGTCAGTGAGGACAGAGACAATTATCACTAATTAGAGTTAGAGATTAAATTCCATTTGCAAATTTTGTTAAAACCCTAAGTGTAAATACTTATGTAGGGCTCATTCTGGCACCTAAGAAGCAAAAATTTTTAAGCTTAAGCTTAATTAACTTCAGAGTTAAGTTTGCCTCTGAGATTTAAGCATTTGCTTAAGTTTACATTATGGTTAATAGGGGCACTATCATAGACTTTTCTTCTGTGTAGTTTTCTTTCTCTCAGTTTGAAACATTGCATTTATTCATTTTTATCCTTTCTAAAATATTTGAGTGTCATATGCCAATTAATTTCTATTAAATAGTAATTAGATATTGATATTCTATTAAGGATTTCTAATGCCAAGTGGAAATAGAGTCTTGGAATATTTGCATTAATAAATTATTGTGTACATTACTTCGTTGAACTAAGGTTTGTGCTTAAAAGAGAAAATAAATATTTGAGCTTGAAAGCCCTAAACGTAGAAATACTAAAATGAAAACTCACACAATGACATGACTAGACTCTAGGAAGTTTAAAAAATCCCCTTGAATTATCCTTTATTCCCCGGGAAACAATGCTGGATCCCTCATGCTTTAATATGTATTTCAGTTTGTGGAACTTAGTGGTTGTTTGTGTAAAGATATTTTGGGAAGGGTGTGTTGGTCGTGGCAATGTAAATTATGAATTCATTTATTCAATGTCATAATACTGTTGAATCTTCCAGACAGAAGAGGGAAGGACTTTTGAAGATTAGAGAGTATTAACAAATGGGAAGTGAAGAGAGGACCAAATAGAAAGGTGGTGGCTGCCATTTAAAATGAAGCATGTCCCATGTCCTGTGTTAAACATTCTATATTCATATATAAACTTTAGTTTTTGAGAAATGGTATTCCTATCTTTGTTTGTAAATGAGAAGAATAACATTCAGAGAGCTAAAGTGATTTGTATAAAGGCAACTTCAGTTCAGATCAGTTTGATGTCAAAGCCCAGGTATTTAACCGTTGGTCCAAACTGTCCCTTTTCTTTGGCAGTGTTATACTGGAAGAAGGATGCATGAAGTGAGAAATACATTTAAAATAAGCAGGGAAACAACCGCAGTCATTCTAGAGCTTGCCTAAGCATTCAGGCTTTCCGATATGGTGGTGAGGGGGAAAGTAGTGACGCTAGGAATTGCAAGGTCTTGCTGGGAAGCCCTCAGCACCGTTAAGCCTTCACTATTTACTTACCCCACATGCTGCATCTGAAGAAACTCAGGATCAAAAGAAGGTTATGAAATGTTTCCATTGAACTAAAATAAAGTAACCAGAGTAAATTCACAGGAGACTGATTAAGCTTATAGAATTGAAGATGCTAAGAGAACTGCTTTTGATGTGTGCTTTCTATTTCTTCTTCCTCTCTCTCCATTCTGAGCAGGGTTATGGTGTGCTGGAAAAGGGCGAAACCAGGAGACAGGGATATTACTGTTTTGACCTGACAGCACTATTTGATTGAAACATTGGGAAAATGGATGAAATTCTTCACTTCAAAAGATTTTTAAATGTCTCTCTCAAGTCCAAACTCTCAACAGTTGATACTGACTAGGCAATCTAAGCCATCGTCCTAGAATTTGAAGAAGCTTTATTAAAATTTGTTAACAGAAGTTAAGTATGACTGAGAAAATGCAGCTTGTTTTCTTTTAGCAATGAAATAAACAAGCAAAATAAATACTTGTAATTAAATAAAAAAGGAATGGCAATGTAAGCTGTGCCATTTGGAAATGTGTTAAAACGGTAGAGTTAGAGTCCATGGATGACCTGGTTTCTACTTAATTTTGAGGTCTCTTCCATCACACTCCAAAGTCTTGGTTTAAAGAATGAGAGCGGGGCACTCAAAATTCTTTCAGAAATATTATACGGATTGGCTCATCTGGAGCATAATCAACCTTACTTCACTGTAGTGTCTTTTATTAGAGTAGATGTTCAACAAAATATATGACCTTTTGCTGATGGGCAAAGACAAACGTATTCCCACCGCATCAGGGCTTTTTACTTCAGTTGTGTGATGTATGTTGAGCAACCTCATTCAGATGCTTACTATGAGTAGGTTGCTCTGTGTCATTTTGTGAGGGTCTGTGATGTGTAACAGACTATGTTCCTCTGATTTTTCTTTCTACTCAGCCCTCACACGTGATTCCCACTGTCAATTTATTGGACATCCTTTTCTTGCTTGCAGATCATCAACTGTGAGCTGTCATTTCTCTAATTCTTTAAAAAGGATGATCAGCCTCCTTTTTCCTTGAAACTCGTCCCAGTTGTTTCTTCTGTCTCTGAGTTAGATCCCTCCCCTCTTGCTTCCTCTAGGTTAAATTTTGCTCCTACCCTCAGTCTCCCTGTTCCCCGGGTTGTTTGGTCTTGCTTCCATCCCAACTACACTCCACATCCCAGCATTTTTCATATTATTTCTATGGAGTGACCTCTCTCTATTGTTATTATTTCTCTTACTTCTTTCACTTGCTGCACGTGATTGTCTGAAGTTTTTCACTAATAAATTACATTTTACAATGGTCTTAGGGTTTAGACCTAAAATGCCCTCCTCCCCCAAATTGTCAAGTGTTTGGAAGGTGATTTGGTCATGGCAGTGCTATACGCATCAAAAGATGAGTTCAGTATCTGGATATGCTGTTAAGGGGTGTGGCCTGTTGTACAGGTGGGCCGTTATAGGCATGCCCCAGGGGAATGCTTTCCAGTCCCTGCCCCTCCCTTTTTTCCCTGAAGCCTGACTGCCCCGGGTTGGCCCTTTCCACTGGCATGGCCTCCACATGTTGTTTCTGCCTTACGGCCAGCAGGCTATAAACTGAAACTGAGCAAAATGAACTTCTCTTTTAAATTTCAGACATGGGTATTCTCTCACAGTGACAGGAAAGTGATTAATGCAGATCCTGTTACCAGATACTGGTATCATATCTGTCACTGTACCTGACTGTGTGAGCTAGAAGCCTGTGGAACTGGTTTATGGGAAAAGTTTGAAAAGAATTGGAGATACCAGCTTGAGAAGCCCTAGAATTATGTAAATAGGGATTGATGGGAGATTCAAATTAGACTTAAGATGACCACAATCCTCATTAGAATGTGCACAATAAATGCCAGGCTCAGGACGTGTTAGATAGAAATAATGGCTATACTGGAAACTGAACTAAAAGGCCATGCATTCTCACAAGGAAATTCACATTTTGCTCATGCCCTAAGACTTGTATGAGGCTTTATTTAAAGATGATTGACTAATTAATTGGGAAGAGGAAATTTCCAGAGTGCCCAATATTGAGGCTGTGGCATGGGTACCACTGGTGGCTTTTAGCTGGACCTACAGGGAGAAGTAAGAACAAAAAGCAGACGTTTTCAGTTTCATCAGAAAGGAAGCACCTACAATGTTGGAGCCATGGAGCACAGGTTACTAAAAAGATTAGCATTAAAAAAGCCAAGTGCTTTGTATCAGGACATAGAAATAAAGTTTTGAAGGCACCTTGGGGATTAGCAAGAGTCCACCTATCCCAGATTCAAAGATGATAAAGTAAAAAAAGAGCCCTTGGGTCACCTGATTGAGAAGGAGTGCCTAGGAAATTGGAACCTGGAGATTCATTTTACCATGGTCAGCCATTGAAGTACTCGCTGGTCTCTGCAGCCTTGATCCAGGAAAGCCCAGATTACTGATCAAGCTTAAGGAAGATGTTGGAATCATCCATGGGGTGCTGTTTTCTTTTCTTTTTTTTCAGGCATGTAGAGTTCAAGAGTTATGGAGTGGTGGAAGCTTCTACCCTGAAGGTCAGAGATGCCAGATGGTGTGTCTGTGGGAGGGAAATATATGCTAGTATAAGTGTAAAACCAAAGGTCCTCTGGGGAGCCCAGAAAATTGAATATGCCAGGAATGTTGGAAGTCTGCTAGGAAAAGGTATAGACAGCAAGCATAGCCAGCCCAAGAGAGGTCATCTGAACTGAAACAGGCAAGGCCATTAAGTCTGGGGCTCTCCAAGCCTTTGGAGCTCACAGCTCACCACCACCTTCCCCGAGTACCACAGGATTTATTCTTTGCCCTGTTGCATTTCAATTTTGCTTTCATCCCAATCCTTTGTGTCCTCTTATTTCTCCTTTTTGGAATAAGAACACTTACCTTATACCATTGTTGGAAGTACTTAACTTTGATTTTTATTTTTACAAGACCTGAAAGCTGGATTTATCCTAAATCTAAGAGGAGACTTCACTTGGACCTTTATGGTAAAGCTGGAACTATTAAAACTGGCAGGTCTTGAAGATACACTAAATGCATGTTTCATAATGAAATGGTTATGAACCTTGTGGTGGCCAAGGCAGACTGAAGAGGTTATGGTTTGGGTCTAAAATGCCCCCCAGAAGTCTCGTGTGTTTGGAAGCTGATCGGATGATAGGGCCAGTGTACTCATCAGTTGATTCATTGACTGATGAGGTCCATACCTGGATGTGCTTTGAAGAGATAAGGCCTGGTTGGAGGTGGGTCACTGTGGATAAATTTGGAAGAATGTGTTCTTGTTCATTTCTGCTGTTTTCTCTCTACTTTCTGACTCTCTCTACTTTCTGAGGTAATCAGCTTTCTTCTGTCATTTCCTTTCAGCACTTCTTTTCTAACTTGCAGCCGGCTGACAATAGACTGGAACCAACAGTCAAAAAGTATCCCTCCTCTGTTGAAAGCATGGGGTATTCTTTCTCAATGATGGGGACATTATTAAAAGAAAATTGAATATGTAGAATGATCCCTGTGTGTGCCTGTAATCACTGGCAGTATTCCTCAGTCCCAGTTTACTCACTGAAGCTCTCCCCTCCCTTGGCTTCTGTGAAAGAGTACTGTTTTAGCTTTCTTCACAGGGCCTAGGCTTGATTTACGGAATAATTTTCCTTCTGTGATTTACATGATGGAATTTTTGAAGGGCATTTCATCAAATCTCTTCTCTCATTTGTTTACTGTAATTAATTTCAGCCTTCTTTCTAGGGACCCAGGGATCTTCATTATTTGGCCTTGGCTTCCTTGCAACCTTCAACGTGTACTTCTTCAGGATCAATGTGCTGCTCTTTGCCCGGTACCGGAAACCACATGTGCTATTTCTTCTGTAAAAACAGTGCCCAGAAAGTTCTGCCTGTTCCATATTGGGTACACTAGAGCTGTCTCTGTAGAAGCATGGTTGATTCTGCAGGGGTTAGTTTAAATGACCACCTTGTGTGGAAGAGTTCTGCTCTTATTCTCCAGAGAAGTCACCCAAAATGATCTAGTACTATGTGACTTCTAGGGTCTTCTTTGAACCTTAATTGTGTGAGAGACTTAAGTGGTATGAAATGGTAGATGTTAAAGCCTGCTGTATTTGCCAGCAGTGGTGATACCGCTAGGGTACTCTTTATCCGTGTTGTGCCCAACAGCTAGATTACAGTGGATACATGGGACTACTGAATGAGTAACTTAGTACTCACTGTGTGATTTACGATGTCACTATTCCTTGTACTTTACTTCTGATGTTTATACTTGAGTTTTGCTCCTTTCTTTCATTTCTAGTGAAAAGTCATGCAAAGAATCCAATCTTTTTAGGAGCAAAGGTGGTAAAGATGAAAGGTGAACATTAACTCTTTCAGACCACTTAGACATACCTTTCTTGTGTCCCTGATTTAATGCACTGAGATAGTTGACTTTTTAAATTTACTTCCAAGTAAATTTTAGGAAATAAGAGCAACAGACAAAATAACTTGAACTCTTTCAAGAGTTGGGAGATGTAGCGATTCCAGTTATTTACCTGACATACATTCTTTCAAAGACGTATTCTCGTGACTCCCTTATGAAATAAAACACACTTCTCACTTTCATATTGTGAACCTAAGTACAAATATTTCAATCTTCTGTCATTGACTTTTCCTGCAGAAATGTGTCTGTGACGTGTCTTTTCTCTAAAAAAATACCTGTAGCCACAAGAAAATTTAGTCCAGTTTTAAAAATGTAGATTTAATTATATATATTATGCTACACTGGGCTTGTAATCACAATTAAATTGCATTTGTTAGGGATTACAATTATAATACACTGTACATGAAAGGATGGTTTAAAGTCTTGCAGTGTTTCCTTACACATTAAGAACATCTGCCAACATATTTTAATTTATCTTCCTTTTTTGTTTGAGACAGAGTCTCACTATGTCATTCACACTGGCCTCAGCCGCCTGAGTGCTCAGATTACAAACATGCACCATGCTGCCTGGCAACAGTATATTTTAGTTTCAACCCACTAGCAACAATAAAACATAACTTCTATTTTCCAAAGAGTGGTTTAGTTCACTTTGAAAGAGCAAAGTACAAGCTCTGTGTTAAAATTAAGCATAGGAGAAGTATTTAAAGAATGTTTATCCCTCCCTTGAGTAGTTCTTGGGGCAAATGCTGCGGTGGGGTCGCACAGGTCCCCATACCTCCCCTTCTGTCATCAGCGTCTTTTTCCCGGGGTCTGGCGATGGGAGCATTACCTTTTCCTGCCTCTGTGGCTCCTAGGACTGGAGAGAGCACACAGCTCTACTGGAGCTAAGGATTTGATTTTTCATTCAAAGTGGGAGCCATTGAAGGGTGCTGTTCTTTCCTACTTCTTCCTGCAAGCACAGCCTTCGTGCTGGCGGCCTATGCAGCCTCCTTGAGAAAGTGAACTCCATCAAGACGGAAATGCCCCCGGGATCGCACAGTGAAGACCTGAATGTTGCAGAGTCTTTGCAGCAGGACATATATCAGAATTTAAATGTTTTTGTAGTGTAAGAAAATGTTTGTCCCTTTCAAAAAATGCTTCCATTACTTTCAATTAAATTAATGCAAAATTGATGAGGTATCTGTTTCTTTACCGAATAAAAATAAAAGATTTGTTGTTGTTCTGTTTGTTATTGTTTTTGAGAATTTGGCCTGGTATAGAGTTTTTTTTTTTTAATTAAAAAGAAATAAAAGCACAAAAACATATTAACAAACAGACCCAAATTAGCATAAAAAATAGTACAATCAAAACTGATCTACAGACAAGGTGACATGGACTCAGCAATGGTTGTTGCTTTACCTATTGATATCTTCGAAGTGTATATACATGAACACAGATATAGACATGCAAAATTGGTCAGACAATTAATCATCTCAACAACAGAAAAACACAAAAAACAAAAAACCAAAGACAAAAAAAAAAAACCCAACAATAGTTGCTGCTTTTCATATTGATATCTTTGAAGTGTGTGTTCAGGATAACACATACAGACATACTGGTATAGAGTTTTAATCAAAAGTCCCTGGATGAAACGTTTCATCTATTTCATAACACACGTACAATGGCAAACATGTGCGTTCCAAATTATTTGTTTTGAGCCTAGGGCAATTTTATGATGTAAGAAACTTGGGTTTGAAGCGAAGACATAATTGGAAGTATGGATTTAAAAATAGAGATAATGATGGATGTATCAGGGAGTTTCACGCCTTTAATTATTATGATACAGGAGTACATATTGTTTAAAACTGCCTTTCTATTGAAATACTTGCAAAAAGACCAGAGTCTACCCTCATCCTCCCTCCCTCCCTCCCCCCTTCCTTCCGTCCGTCCTCCCTTCCTTCCTCTTCCTGCTTCCCCGCTTCCCTCCCTCTATGCTTATCTCCCTTCATTGCTCTATGCCTTCATTCATTTTTCCTTTTTCTTTTTTTTTGGTAGGGGACCAAACTCAAACTGTCACACATGTTTCTATGGTGTAGTTTAGAATGTCCCTCACAGCTTCATGCACTTGGAAGGCGACTGGAGTGTGGAGGCAGTATGGCTGACTTGACATGACTGTGCTTCCTGTCGGCCTCGCTGTGAGGACCTCTGCTTCCCCATGTACCTCCGTCATGCTGTCCAGCCTTGAAGCCGGCCGACTATAGACCGAAATGTGAGCCAAAATAATCCTATTCTCTTTAAATTGTGAATATCAGATATTTTGTCCCAGCAGCCAGGAAAGTGACTCAGATATGTGCTCGGCACTACCACTCACACATGCCTCCAACCCTAAACTTTCGTTAAGATGCATTATTATTGTATGTTGGAGGTCAAGGAATTTAGAAGCTCAAGGAAGACATGCCATCGAATCCCATTTCTGTGAATTATAGACTTGGTCTTGGTAGTTGATCTTTCTGACCCTTTGTTTCTGTGTCTGTATAGAAGAAAGTAGGACCTACCTGGGGCCTGCCATTAACTAACAGAGGTGGTACATCTGAAAATCTCCCGTCCTTGCCTTGTTTTTGGTAATTAGTAGATGTTATTGTTCCTTCTGATTTGATTGAGTTTGCTATTTGGCATTTTGTTTCTGCAATAAGTGGTCTATAGTTGAAAATAAATGTTCTTTTTGGTACATTATCATGTACTTTGTAATGGTTTACTCAGAAAGTACATTAGTAATAGTTAACAAAGTGCACAGAATGCCTAGATGTTTTTCAGCCCCTCTGTCTGTCTGCATGTATATATCTCTATCTATCTGTACCTATGTCTATATTTACATCTACATCTATATCTCTATTTCTACCTCTAGCTATATCATCCTCTATCTAATCCATATCTATAAATTCCTACTACTTGTACACAACTTACTTTTCTCTTGAAAATTTATAAAATTTTTGAGTGTTCTGACGATTACCATTCAGAAATTCCATTGTTAATATATGACAATTTTTAAAGAAGTGCTCATTTGATTTCAACTAGAGGTTATAATTGAGTTTAACATTTTTGGTATTAACAATGTAGGTAAGGCTCCTTTTCATGTGTTTCTTTTTTTTTTTACTGTGACCTTTAATAGCTGCTCTGTTTTAAAAATATATTTACTAACATTGTGGGTGCAATTTTAATTCCTTAATTATTTTGTTTCTTACCTATTTTAGCTCCATAGGTATGTTAATAATTTACACATTGTAAGAAATTTTAATGCTAAAATTTTAGGAATATATTATTTTTAGAAAAGATCTATATTTTCTTTTAATTTTCTTTATTGCTTTTGGCAAATAGAGTAACTTTGTTTTTCTCTTTACCATGCTTCCTTCACCAAAACCTGAACCAGATCTTGAAGACAGAATGAGGGTTTGTCCTTATAATGCTCCTAAAATTATACTGCTTACCTAAGGCCAAAAAACTGTCCTCACTACAGTCACTGCTTATATGTAGAAGAAGTATGACTGTGCTATGTTGTCACAATATTGCATCTTTCTCATATTTCCCAGCAGGAATTGGGAATCAGTGTCAGCATGTTTTCTGTGTCTTAGTGGTGATCAATATTCTTGCTTTGTCTCCTGGGAAGAAAGTGCTTTTTTGTCCATATCTGTTCTTACTTTTTGATATATTTTGGTTGACCTCATGAACACCATTTGGTAGCATTCTTGGCATTTTGTGAACATAGATGATTTTCAGCTATGCAGAGCTATAGTTGGTAATAAAATTTATATTGCAATGTTCAAGGCAGAAATTAGGATGAAGGCAGAAAGTTCTTTGCATGTAAACTCATCTCACCATTTTTAAACTTCTCATTTAATCTGGAAGGCAAGTTAAATGCACTACTTGGGATTATCTCACTTTTCTGCTCTTAGCTTCTGAAGTGTTCAATCTTTAGTGTGATAGAAATGCTTGCTAAGCATTTTTAAATGATATTTTATATGAATAAATCAGATTAGTAGGGCCTGTGTTCTTTGAATGATCGTGAGTACTGACAGGCGAACCAAGGTGATTTAGAACTGTGTAAACTGTTCTTCAGCACACACAATTTAACTAAGGGCTGACTCTGATGTTGTGGCTAATCTGAGCAATAATTGAAACTATGTAAATTATGTTTTGTTAATATCCCAAGACATATGGTCAAAAACTAATGCATTTAACATTTGTTGATGTGTTATTTTGCAGAAAGCCATTAACATCATTGTGTAACATTTCTAAGAAGAGTGGTACAAAATTCGCTCTCAGAGGGTGAACTTTACCTCTTTCAGCATGGCTCCATGTCATTTCTCAGGCACTGATTTAAAGAAGGAAGGCCTTTTCTTGAGTATTTTGGGCAGTAAAATCTTATGGGTCCAGTATGCTGCATTAATGAAATGAAAACAAGTTTAAATAATATGCCCTATGCAGGTTAAGGGTAATGCACAAAGCTTGCATGACCCAAAATTTGTTGTGTGTCCGTCTACCAAAATTTCTGAAATTGTCACAGTTGGTAAGATTCTTTAAGTTCCCTTTTAAGGTTGTCATTAAGTTTGGTGTAAGCCCTGAAATTTGGGACAAACTTCTTGTTTGGTTTAAGCTTCATGCTTCGGGTGTAGAAGATTGATTTGCTGAATGGCAACTCTGTGTCAGTTTGGTGACTCTGAAATTGCATAGAGTCAAGTGGATTAGCATAATATCTAACCAGTACAGCAGAAGTAGAAGCATGGCATTCCATTTGTACAGATTCTAAATCCTGAGCATTCAAATTTAATCATGGCAAAATACAAAAAAATGTGCCCTACCTACTTTTAAGTGTGCATCAGCTCCGTCAAGTTCATCATTTTATACAGTCAAGCTCCAGAACCTTTTTTATCCTGCAAAAGTTAAAGTTCATACCCATTAAATAATAATTCTTAGTTCCTCCCACGCCTTATTCTTTGGCAACCACCTTTGTAATTTCTATCTCAACTGTTCTAGATACCTCATATAGGTTAAATTAGTAGTATTTCTCTTTTTTAGCTGTCTTCTTTTGTTTAGCATAAAGTCCTTATGTTTATTTGTGTTGTAACATGTGTCAGAGTGTTCTTAGTTTTTTAGGCTAAGTAATATTCCCTTTGTATAGCACATTTTGTTCAATCATCTGTACATGGACACTTAGTTGCTTTCCCCTTTTGGCTATTGTGAATATGACTACTATAGACATAGGTGGAAAAATATCTCTTAAATATTGTGATTTTGGTTGTTTGGTGTATAAAGCAGGAAGTGGAATTGCTAGATCATATGGAAGTTCTATTTCAATTTACTGTGGCACTGCCACACAGCTTTCCAAAGCTACTGCATCATTTATATGTCCACCAGTGCTCAGGAGTTCCAGTTTCTCCACATCACAAGTCACTCTTACTTTCTCTTTTGTCTCTTTTCTTAATAGTAACTGTTTTAGTGTGTATGAGGTGATATCTCAATGTAGTGGCTTGTATTTTCCTAGTGTTTAGAAAGATTGAACATCTTTTCATGTGCTTACTAAACATCTGAGTATCTCCTTTAGGGAAATGTCTATTTAGAATATTTTGCCTGTTATTTCATTAGGTTGTTGTTGTTGAACTGTAGAAATTCTTTATGGGTTCTTAATAACAATCCCCCAGATATATGGCTGGAGAATAATCCTTCCACTTTTTAAATTATGTCTTTAGCTACACAGAAGTTTTAAACTTTTATATGTTTTAACTTACCTATATTTCCTTTGTTGCATGTGCTTTTTGTTCCATTGTGACATCTAATATCAAAAAGTTTTTTTTTCAATTTTCTTCTAAGGACTTTATAGTTTCAGCTGTTACATTTAGTTCTTTGCATCTGTGTCAAGTTCTTTTCACCATATATGTGATGGTTTATTTCTAGGCCCTCTATTCTCTTGGTCAAAATAAGTTTATCTTTATAATGACACTGTACCATTTTATTTACGATAGCTCTGTAATCAATGTTGAAGTTGGGAGATATGAAACATCTCTGTTATTTTGCAAATTGTTTTCACTATTCACAGTCTTTTGATATTACATATGAATTTTAGGTTGATTTTCCATAGGAAAAATAGATTCTGAATAAAATGACATTGAGATTTGTACAGTGATTCTACTAAACTTGTGGGCCACTATAGATAGTATTGGTATCTTAATATTAATTCTTCTAGTCAGTGATCATGGGGATATCTTTCATTTATTTATATCCTTTTAAATTTGTTTCAGCAATGAATCATAGTTTATAGTGTTTAAGGCTCTTGCCTCTTTGCTTTAATTTATTCCTAAGTATTTTACTCTTTGGATACTATTGCAAATGGAATTGTTTTCTTAATTTACTTTTTAACTTTTTTATTACTTGTGTATTGTGATACAAAGGATTTTTGTGCATAACTTGTATCCAGCAAGTTTGTCAAATTCATTTAATAGTTCATTTAATATTTTAAGAGGTTTTTAAAAGTGAACATTCATTTTTGAAATAGGTAAATAATTTAGATTTAACTTAGAGTAAAAGCCTCAAATGTGATTTATAAATTGAAGTGTAAGTATACATTAGTATACATAAAAAGCTACAGTGAGGAATAATTGTCAGTGCTCCTATTGTTCATAAGAAGACTATTATACACTATCAAATAAAGACCTCTGGAAATAATATTGCAATATAATAAGTCTTTTCAGAGTGATTGTATTGTTTGGTGTGGTAACGCATGCTTCTACTTCTAGCTACTCACAACGCTGAGACTGTGAGTTCAAGCCCATCTGAGCAACATAGGGACAGCCCATCACATACACACACAAGAAAGGGATAAGATTAAGTGGATAGCTCAGAAAGACATGATATTCCCTTTGAACCCACAAATGTTTATTAAATTTTCATAAAAATCAGAATAATAGATATTACAGGGATTCTTAATTCTAATTGTAAAAAATTAAACAAAGGATGATTTGACTTTCAAAGTCTTCACTTTTTCTGAGAAAATGAAAGAGAATATCAACTTTGCACTTCAACATTTTCCAAGAGAAAACTTCCAAAATGATGTAAAGTATAAAATTAATTATCTTTAGTCCAGATTTATTAAGGATTATGAAATGTGTAAAGAACACGATAAAGTTGAGGTATGTTTTAAATATCTTGTTGATTCCCTACAAAATAAACATGCATTCAGAATCATAGGTGTAAAAGTTGTTGACCACTGCAGCACTGTGGAAACCCTACTAAGAAACGATCATTTTTCTACTAATGGCGGAACATTTAAAATATCACCATCAAAAATTTTAATAATAAAATTTCATTAGTAATTAAAGTTGTTTAATAAAATCTTGAATTTCTTGTTTTCCACAGGTGCACTATACAATTAAAATATTTACTTTGACTTATGTTGATTTTAGCATGCATTAATTCTGCATTCCTTCGAAACATACAATCTGTGTACTTCTACCTTATGGAGGCATGTGTTCAACTGAGTTTCTAATTGACATGAAGGAATAAAACTAGAGTAGCCTAATCTAATGATGTTGCTGGAAACCCGTTAAAAATGACAGTGCTGTGAGGAAACTCGAAGAGGGTGCGAAAAAACAATAAAAGGAAGAGGTGAATGTTATTTACTCTACAGTGTACCTCAGGCTGATCCAGAGGCTCATAATAAATGAGAGATGGTACATTCAAGTGTGAAACTTTAGAAAACAAATCAAATATATTTATGTTTAGATTAATGTATTATGTATCTGGATATAAATAATATCCAAAGATTTGCATATGTATATCTGTGTATATTCCATATTCTAGGGAATATGTGGTTTTATCCTTCACTATTTATATACAAAGGAAATATCGAATAGTGAAGTAGGATTTTTTTTAATTGAAAAGAATCTAATTTAAAATTAGCTGGAACAAAGAGATTCCAGACTGAACTATCAAAACTTTAGACTTTGAATGTCCTTTTAAGTATAAATCATATATATTAGCTGGATTGTCATGGTACATATATGGCAGTAATGAAGTAAAATAATAAAATAATAATTTCAGTAATGTAAAAATTAATGTAATTTTACTTGCCAAAATGCATAATCCTGTTACCTAGTTTCATGTGTTTTCAAACTGAAAAGCTTATATCCTTTGTAGTCTGCAATTTCAGAAAAAATATTTTATAATAAAATATAAGAAACCAAGTGTTTTAATTTTTAATCAATTTATCTGCTGTGAAGTTTAATTACTCTTTTGTCTAGAGTGGATATATATATATAAGTGCACACACACACACACACACACACCCCTTCCAAATGTGTTTTCAATTTCCATAGGTTAAATGGTTAAATGTATGATATGTATAGGGATTTCAAAATTAAATACAATGTAACATCACTGGCTACTGGCCTGGTATATACAGTGAGGGTGTTTACTATGGAAAAAATCTAACAGTAGGTCTCAGTAGTGTATCAGTTAGGACATCCTTATTCCATGTTGGGTTTACTTTGGAAGGTTAGGAACAAGTCTGTACAATTTCCTTTTATGTAGCACTTTTTTATTCAGGTTGTATGGTCCAAGGGTAGTTAGTTTTTATATTTACCTTATTGTTTTGCTCATATTTAATGAACATTGACTTCTGTGACAGGCCACATAATGGCCTCCCAGATGTCATGTGCTAATTTAGTGAATCTGATACTACTTTATGTGGCAATTGAAACTTTGATGATGCATATGTTAAGGATTTTAAGAAAAAGAGATTTCCCTAGATTTTCCAACTGAATCCAGTGTCATAGCCGTGGGTCTTTAATAAGAGGGAAGAGGTTCAAAGTGAGAAATAGATTGGAAGATGCTTTACAGCTGGCTTTGGTGATAGAAAATGGTGCTATAAGCCAAGGAATGCAGGTGGCCTATAGAAAAGTGAAGGAAGCAGAGCCTCAGCTAGAGTCTCCAGAGGGACTAAGTCCTGCTGTTGTGATCTAAAATGTCTCCCCAGAATCTCATGTATTTAAAAGTTAATTAATAATTAATTATTCTCTGGGTTTCTATGGGCACTGTACTCAACAACGGGGCCTGGTCAGCAGAGGTGAGTCCACGTGGTCATGATCTAGAATGTGTATCTGTTCTCTGACTTCTCTTTCCCCTCCACTCCCTGATCGCCATGGGTCAAACTCTTTCCCTACTCCACCACGCCTTTCCACCATTCCATTTCTGTTTGCAGTCCACTGACCAGGGACTGAGCTATGCACTAAAACAATCTTCCTTCAAGTTGTGGTTGTCACCTAGTTTGTCTCAGCTCCAGGAAAGTGGTCTGCTGATGCTTGATTTTGGTTCACTATGACATATTTTGAATTCTTGACCTCCAGGATTATAATAATTTGTGTTGTATTGAGCCATTAAGTTTGTGGTAACAACACAGAAAATTGAAAATCTTCTCCCAGTCTTTATACAGTTTGGGACATCTTGTAGTGTCATGTTTTGTGGTCATTTGGACATAAAGGATCAGACAGTACTCAGAACCTGTGTACAGTTTAAACTCAAGAGGGTCCAGAGGGACAGGCCTCATCAAGCCTTCTCAGTATAAGAAAGACAGCCCTGAGCTGAAGCTTCTATGGCTTTTTATTGGTAGACCAAGGAAGCAAGGGTAATGGACGAAAAAAGGACACCTCTGCAGGAACTGATGTAAGGGACAGGGGAAGGAGAAGGGAAAGTCAAGATGGTTTGTTATATGACTGACCTTAGGCCAATAAATTGCAGCAATAAATTGGAGTACGGGAAGAATGAGGGCCAAGGCATGCATTCCTCAAGGCAATGTGTTTGATCCTACTTGGACTTGTGGCCATGTGGGCTGTCTTTTAATCTCTAGCCATGCATTCTGGGAGGCTTTGGACTTGTGGCCCCTCCCTAGAGTCCCTTATCTCTGCATATCCATCTCATAATTACTTCTGGCAAATGCCCCTCCATCTAATAACCACACTCGGAGTGTGAGTTACTGTGTAGACTATTCCTAGGTGTTTCATTTTTAAAAAATTGTAAATAGAATAGGTATGACTTGATGTTTTCCTTTTTTTGTAGTCGTAGTACTGCATATTGAACTCATGGCTTGCTACTTCGTTTATCACTAAATTACATTCCCCGGTTTTTTAAAGACAGGATCTCACTAAATTACCCAGACTGGCCTGGAACTTATGATCCTCCTACCTTAGGTTCCCAAATAGCTTTGATTAAAGGCATATGTCACCATGTACCTTATTTTAATTCTATAATCAGTATTTAATAGTGCAGTACATGATACATTCTGTTCTCTAAGAGCATGCACATTTTATAAATAGTTGACTTTGTCCATAAGGGATAATCATTTCACAATTTGTGGAGGAAAGGAGATAGTTATGTTACAAAATTGCCTGTGTATGGCAAAGGGACTTTGAAAGAGTTCTTTAAGAGGATAGAGTTATGAGAGATTTATTTTGTCTTGTATTTGAGCTTAATGAAAACTTCATAGGAAGAGGAGGAGGGACAGAAGGATATAATCTGCACTTTTGGTAGAAATCCACTTTGCTTGCATCTAGGCCAGTCCAGTCATGTGACTTCGTTGAAGCTGCATTACCTGCAAGACAGTACACAAATGACACCAAGAGCAAAAGCATCCAAGACGTTTCTTCTTTCATCCGTGGTAGGTCTACTCTAAGATATGAATAGGAAGAACTTCTGTTCTGGCCACAACATTGGGCCAGACGCACTCGGATCCTTCTGCAGCTCTGTGCATTTGCTGTGGGACTAAGAGTGATGACCATATTGCAGCTGCACCTCTTTCTTTTATCTCGACTACTCTGAAATACTCAAGACCCCACAGCACCCCCCACCCCGGCTATTTCAGGACTGGACAAAGAGCTCACTTGTGCAAGTTAGAGTGTCTATGTGTTTGTGATAGGAATCCCCTCACAAGAAAAAAAGCCAGTTTGGGGAAGTGAGTTGGGGCTGGTAAGAATATGGAACCTGTCACTACATATGGGACCAAAGTTTTAGTGTGAAGCCTTAAAGAATACAGGAACTGTGATATCAATCTGACCTTCAAATTTATAAGGCTTTATTTGTAAATGTAGGAGGCAAGAGCTTATTTTTAAATGGTGGTTTATCTTGATTTATAAGTTATATGCTTAGACATGTGTTATATGGGCCCTATTTCTATTTTTAGTCTGGGTTCTATAAATGTTAGAGTTAGGTCTCTATGATTATTTTCCTGATTTTTTTTCTTTTTTTTTTTTGCTTTCCACATTCTTCAGATAGATCTAGTTACTTACAGGTTTTCCAGTCTTACTCATGTGCTTGGCGCTGCTGCATGTATTCCCTCCCTCACTAGGGAAGCTCTTCTCTACTTTTTTATTAAGAACTTCACATACATTCCTGAAATTTCTTCAACACAAGCACTCTTCAAACCGCAAAAAGGGCAGCTCTAACCTTTACCTGTCAGAGCCAACCATTTCCCTGTTGGTGTCCCCTTTGCACCTTTTAGTCTTCATACAATTCTTTTATTCCCAACTAAACTGTATTCGATGGTGAAGAAGACCCTGTTTTTCAAGCTGGCCTTCCCAGTCCCTACCTCATGGTTAGTATTGAGGACAGGAAAGATAATTCGTATTTCTCAGATTTGTTATTGCTATGAGATAGAAAATATATAGCTTCTCTTTATCCTCTTGGTCATAGCTGTGAAAATGTACATTGGATGCAGGAGTAATAATGGCTTAAAAGACAAAAACCAAAGTGTAACGCTTTACAAATGAAGCACCCATAGACCCAAGTGTAAATCTCTCTGGTG
Organism: Dinomys branickii; assembly: GCA_004027595.1. Classification (NCBI taxonomy): domain Eukaryota; kingdom Metazoa; phylum Chordata; class Mammalia; order Rodentia; family Dinomyidae; genus Dinomys; species Dinomys branickii. The sequence goes on along the minus strand of PVLD010000567.1, from coordinate 94,106 downwards.
AAACTGACTTAAATACATTACTATCTCTTGATGCTGACGCAGGGTGGTGGGTAGCGTGTCTACCATGTTGTCTCAAATGTCTCAGCCTTCGGGCTTCATTTTTCATGAGACTCTGATTGTGTTGGCTGCTCAGCTGCTTGGAACATTGTCCATCTGAGGCACTCAGGACTGGCCGGAGAGTCTCACAGAACATCAGAGGAGAGAACAGAGCCAGATGAAGGCTTTGGCTCTGACCCTTGTCTGTCTTGGGCATGGGTTGGAGCAATGTGGGGAAATCATGGACTTTTTCTTCCAGTGCACCAGTCAGGTAGATAGAGGAGGTCATAAATGGTGGCTCTGTCTTGTTTCAAAAGAACAATAATTGTATACACTGCCAACAGTCTCTGCAAATGATTCATGGTACTCATGTAATCACTCCTGTGTGTGATACAGGCATGGGGGTGGAGGACAGAAGAAAGGAATAAGAAATAGAGAGAAACAGATGTGAAATTCTCCCCCTAAAGCTGCTGAATTCTGAAGAAAATGTGTATTTGTTGATGAGAAGAAAGGGAAGGCTGAGGATTAAATGTAATCCCCCAAGCCCAGGCGACTGATACGCTTTTCCAAACAGCCTGCTACAGCAGCCCAGAAGCCGCCTGAGAGTCGTGCTCCGTCTGCTTTCTCAGTAGCTTTCTGTCCCATTCTGTGCACTGGGGGCCTTGTCTTCGTGGTTTGCTTCTGCGTACTCCCTTCCCTCTGGCTGCAAGTTTGATCTGCAGGACACTGAAGTACAGATGCGCACAGGAGAGCCTAGGATCTCAGATAAGGAAGCCAGAGTTATTAACACAGCTGTTGCTGAAGCCCAAGAGGTCTGACCGAAGGACAGAGAGAGAGATCTCCCAATGCTGTCCGAATGCCTTCATCATGCGCTTCTCTTCTGACTGACTAGTGTTTTCCCAGCTCTCGACCCCTTATGTTCTCAATTTCTCTTTATACACTTTCTTTATCTCAGTGCATGTACTTTCCCAGTCTACCTGGATTTCTGTCTTTGTCACTTCTGCACGAAATTGCCAGATACTACCCTCTGCCTCAGACATTACTAGAACTTTCTGGACTTCTTTCCTTAAGCTACCAGCACACAATTCTGTGTTCCCCATAGATGACCTCTGTTCTCCTTTACTGATGCTGCTGTCTGATTCCTTTGTTGTCTGTGTTCTCTGCTTACCTGGAAATAACTTACATTTGGTCTAACTCCCCAATCTTGAAGTCTTATAATACAAAATAAAAGTAATTCAGGGATATCACTGTGACAATGTGCTTAAATTATAAGGAATATGTTTGTCTCACTATGCTTTTCAAACAGTTTCACAATATTTAAGTGGAGAGGTTTTCATTATAAACCATGTCTAAGAGAGTGTAGGCATAAAGTTATTTGTGTCATAGTGTGCTAGGCGTTCAGTTGCTGAATGGTTGTGCTAAATGGTATATTCACAGCCAGAAAGAAGCCACGACTTCACTCTCTTTATTATTTATTTTGTTTAATTCAATACTTTATAATGTCTTTGCATAGTGAGTAGATGTCCGAAATGAAAGCGAAAGAGGGAGAAAAGATGAAAGGGAAGGAATGGAAGTGGGCTGAGAAGGCAGCAGGAAGAGAAGCAGAGAAAGAAAAATAAGATGGGAGAAATTTTTTTGGTAAATGATTTTTTCCCATTCATTGATTGAACACACACTTACTATCTCTTGAGTTCCAGGCATCATGTTAGTCCTCAGCCATATATTGGTAATTAAATAATTTGAAAGCAACTACATGTGTATAGTATTTCACCATATATCAGGGTGTGGAGTAAATACTTTAAAATACGAAATCATTTTGTTTCATGACAGTTCTATGAGGTAAGTATCTGTAGGGTTCGCAGTTTCCAAGTGAGGAAGCCACGGGATGAGGAGACTAAACGCAGTGCTGTATCGCCGTTGAGTGATGGAGATGGAATTAAATCCCGGGCAGCCTTTCCTTTGTTTTGTTCTGCTTTTCTTTTGTCTTTTTGTGAGACAGAGTTTTGCTATTCAATTCAGGCTGGACTTAAACTCACTTTGCGGCCCAGGCTGGCCTCGAACTTACCATGATCCTCCTGGTTCAGCTTCCTGACTGTTGGGATTACAGATGTGAGCCACCGCACACGGTGCAGCCCTGCTCTTCAGTTCCTAGTTTTAATTACAACTCTATGTTCTAGTTCAGGAGTGTTTTGAAGGAGATGGATAATTAATAAGCACTTGTTCAGATGTGGAACACAGGAAGATAAGGGAGCAAACAGAAAAGGTTGTTTGAAATCCCAGAGAAGGTGAGACTGATGTCTGCGGATGGTAAACGGCCATCACCCAGGTCAGGGGCGGAAGGAAGAAGTTCAAAGAAAAGTGAACTCCATTAGTATAAGTAAAGGTTTTGTATTTGCATTTATTTTGAATTAGAGGAATGTTATTTGCAATAGATGAATTATTCAATCTTGTTTGATAGGAAACTGTTCCTGCATGTTTTACGAGTTGCTAAAACCTACCACATGCTTTCCCAAGTGATTAATGCAACAGGGACTGTACCATAGTTTTACTGCAATGAAAGATACCATAAAATTACTTCTCTGTACCAAGGATGCACCTTGTAATCCTTTCTCAGGTTTGAAAAAGTATTGAAGCAGTGACTCTGAAATCTGACCCGATTTGCAGAAGCATAAATTAAGACATAAATATGTGCTTGTAAATACATCTTGGTGTCAGCTTTAAGACTTTCTTTTGGTGTAAAAGTAAAAGAATTTTATTAATCAGAAACTCACTGGATTGTGAAATCAGTGTGTGAGCAAAGCTACTAAGGGATAGACTGCCCCAGGCTTCTTTCCCTAGGATGGAAAATCCTCCAGAAAATAGTCTCTTTTCCTTCTTGGCCGCTTTACCTCGTTTTTCTCCCATTTAAAATCCAACTGCTCCTATAATATGAATCCGATCTCCCAGTACTTCCTCCATAAAACTGTATTGATCCTCCTGCGGTGAGGTGGATCCTATTACCTTCCCCTCTGCCCGCACCCAGACCTCAATATAGCTGAGCATCTGCCTCATTAACCTATCATTGGTAGGACATCTGTTTGTCTTTTTCTGGGTTTTAAGCCCTTGGAGAATTGGGACTGTATTATATTCAGTCTAATAAAGTGCATGACACACTGTGCTTATTAAAATACAGAGATAATTATTTTACTAAAACATTTCCTAGTAGAGAAGAATGCCGTCTCAATTAGAAAAAGCAAATGTGCTGCTACCAAGAAGGCAAAGAGGATCACTAATATTCGTACAGGATTGGCTTCAGGTAGAGGATCAGCAGAATGTTAATTGTGAGCTTCACATAAATTTGAGAGAAACTGGAAAACAAGGGTAAATTACAGACAAAAATTTAGCTGGACAGATAAAAAAGCAAAAGTAAGGAAGGGTAGAAAACATTCATTTACATATCTAACAAATGTTTGACTTTCATTTCACTTTTATAACAACCTTGAATTACAGAATCTGTGACCCATTTTGCAAAGTAGATGCAGAGATTCTGCATAGCTGTAACTCACAGTAACAGTAATTGAAGAGAAGCACTCTTATTAACCTTCAGGTTGTTTTCAAACATGTTTGTATATGTGTATATTTTAGGGCTGGAATCATAGACTGGGCAGGCTGGCATTGTGTCCTTTGTTTAATATTTTATCGGGTATGATCTGTAATGCCCCAAGACCTTTGAAGATATACTTTTAATGATTTCCTGGTATTCTGTTCACTTACCAATCCACTTATTGGGGCTGGGGATATAGCTCAGTGGAATAAGCGCTTGCCTAGCAAGCGCAGGGTCCTGAGTTCGATCCCCAGTACCGCAAAAAAAAAAAAAAAAGAAGTTACCAATCCACTTATTCGTTGAACGCTGATCAAATGTTATCATGTGCTCAACCTCAAAGGTGCTAACAGATACAGTCCCTGATTTCAGTTAATTTGCATGAATGATACAACTTGTATGACTGCAGTTAATTTTATGTGTCAAATTGATTGGACTAAATGATACTGAGATTTATTGTCATAATGCACTCTTTTGGGATATTCCTGTGAGGGTGCTTCTGAAAGAGATGAGCATCTGGAAAGGTAACCTCAGCGACAAAGTTCATTTTCATTAAAGGGAGTAGTCATCACCAGATTCACTGGAGACCTGAAAAACGTGGAAGAGTAGAGTCACTTTCTGATTCACCTGAGGCTTTTATCTTTTTCTGCCTGATGATATTAGCTTTCTTGGTCCTTTTGTTGTCAGAATCAGATCTGGATTTACATTGGCCCCTTTGGATTTCAGGCCTACAGTCTGAATTTCACCCATGGCTTTCCTGTCCTCCGGCTCACAGACAGCAGCCCTGGGGACCTCTAGAGAACCCTTCCTCATACAGTGGCCAGCCCTGCTCCTGTCTAACGCCCCACTCAAGCTCAGTCCCACCTCCTCCTCTTTTGACACTTTCTGGAGTTGATGCTTGAAGAAATACGTGTGTGTGTGTGTACCTGTGTGTGAGCATGCATGTGTGTGTGCATGCTGCATGTGTGTGCTTGCATGTGTGTGTGTGTGTGTTTGTGTGTGTGTGTGTGTGTGTGTGTGTGTGTGTGTGTATTAATGGAAATGGAACTCAGGGATGCTCTGCCACTAAGGTGCTCCCAGCCCTTTATTTATTATCTCTAAGGATTTCTCTAAGCTTCCCAGCCTGTCCTTCAACCTGAGATCCCCATTTCAGCCCTCCAGGATGCTTGCATGGCAACATATGCCAGTGCACCCAGCTAAAATACATTTCCCATTTCTCTTTTAGCTAGGATTGCATATAACTCAGTTGCTGCCTGTGAGCTTAAGCAGAAGTCTGTTGTTAGCTTTCTGGGACAGTTTGCTTTTTTGATGATTGACACTTTGAGAATCTTGATCATTATTCCCTTTTCCTTGCTTGAAAGGAAATATGATGTTTAAATTGTGTCTGCCATTTTTCAGTTTTGAGAATATAAACAGGATTTTAAGGATGTCAGAAGAAAAATGAACAGAAAATTTTGTGATCCTGGTGGCATCACTGAGGATCTAAAGCAATGCCAATCTGTACACATCAGTAGACTTATCAGTGAGTAAAATTAATTTTTATTTGCTAAAACCACCCATAGCCAGCTTCCCTCTTATTGTTACCAGCAAACCTACTCTGTTGATGTCTTTACATTGCTTTCATTTTTTCCCAAAACTTATGCTATAATTAGTAAGTGAAAAGTGTTGAGGCCATTTCAAATTCTGGTACGATAACGTTTGAGTTGTATGATGGCTGAACAACAGAGTATAAATTTGATGCATTTTGGCTCTATTGCCATGTTGAAATTGAAAATATTTTGTATCCCCAAATGTAGGAGAGCATTCGCTTCAAAGAACTGATGCTTCATACCTAAATGCTCAGCCCGCAGTGCCCCTCTCCTAAGAGTAAAGGGCCGTTTGGGCTCAGAAAAGAGCCCTGTCTATTCTTTATGCGAAAGCTGGATTACAAGAGAAAGAGAAGAACACTAGTGGCTGTTTGGGAGCCCTTTCAAGCAATAGTTCTTCAACTGAACTTTGCAGGTGACAAGAGGCTTCAACCTTGGTATTTAAAGTGACTGAAAAGAAGAAACTGCAATGTCAGAAGTAGTTCATTGTCAGCCATTTGTATCTTCATTATTCTGTAACCTAGAATATGTGGAAAGAAATTGTATAAATTCTACTAAACTCCAGCCAGTAGGTTTCATATTGTTCATTGAAAAACAAATGAGCTACAAGTTCTGAGAAAAGAAATGCCAGGGAAAGCTGCTGTTTGCATTTATTATTATTCTTATTTTGCTTATGGGAAAATGTAGTTATTAACCAAATTCAGCAAAACTTTGAGAACCTCACCTGTTTCAGTGCTAAATGATTCGCAGACTGCCACATAAAGTGTGAAAGTTGCACCTGAGGGTTGCAATGAATTGTTTTCTCTTGAGTGTACTTTTAACTGGTTTCAAAGTATGGATCATGTATTGAGTTAGCAATTGTGCCTAGGAATCTTATAAAGAAGGGAGAAAGCTTTTCTTTGGAAATTGGTTTTTGAAACACTACACATGACCTACTTGGAAGTACAAACATAAACTTGTAGCAGTTTAAATCATCTGTGTTACACTGGTTACAGAAAAGTGTGCTAAGGCTTTAACCCATTTTCATTCATGTGTGGAAGCATTTTATGCTGGTAAGGACTCTGACCCCCCCCCCCGTAATCCAAAAGGAGTCTTTTCATTCATCAGCTTCCAAACACTGGTGTGCATTCAGCTCCTGCCTGAATGGGGTTGCTAGTGCAGAACACCTGGGTGGCTAGCCTGCAGGTAACTTTGCAAAACACACAGAAGGAACTCAGTAGTGCCCATGCCCATGACTCACTGAAGCCCAGTCAAGTGTGAAATCAAGTTAGAAGTAGCTCGGTGCAGACACAGAAAACTTTTGGAGGTGAGATTTCTGAAATGTTTTCTTAACGATGATGGAAACTTTAATCCTTTCTCAAAATATCATCCTTACCCTTTATAGATGAGCATAACTAGATTGAGTTTGAGCCAAGTGCTTTTGAAAATACAAAAGATAAAGATGACTCTAATAAGGTTTGTTGTTTGTTGTTTCTGATCTCTTTACCTTCCTGTTTACATAGCCAATTTTCTCCTCCCAAACCTTTTGTGGTTCTGAGCATCACATTTCATATTTATCTTCCTAGTGCTGACTGATTCGATCCAGCAGCCAGGTTCTCTATAGCATAGTTCGCTCTCTCTGTGTTCATAGGGATTCTTCATATACCCACATGTTTTCTTCCACTTCAGTTCAACAAATCTATTAGTGTCTCTGAGTCTAAGCAGCGATTGGCTGAATTTCAGAGTATAGCTGCGTGGTGTCTGATTTGCTTTTAAGAGATACATGCCAGACCCTGTAAAAATGTTTCAAGAATCTCTCTATGATGCCTGTGGGAATTCCACATTTATCCTAATCTCTGGCCAGCATGACTGCCCCTATTAAAGGCTTCCAGCTCAGTGCCTCTTAGATAGAGCAATCCAAAGATTTCCTGAGGAAAAGAAGTTGTTTTCTCCTACTAATATGTCAAGCTCTTCATACCTTGTCTCTTTCATACTTTAAGATAACAATTTACAGAGATAATTTTAAAGATTATATCAAATCATGAATATGTTTGGATGGATGACAGTTCTGCAAGTTCCATTTGCTATATTTTATAATCTGATAGGTGGAAAGATATTAGCACCTGCATAGTCTGTCAAACTGATGGACTGACAAAAGACACTGTCATCGTTTTTCTGTGACTATCTCAGATGTTTTCATAATGGCATATTCAGTTAATGGAGCAGATTAATTCAAATTTCAACTCTGCTTGAACGAAACATGTTGAATACTGAGAGGTAATAATTTTTACCCTCATTTTACTAATATTTAAAATTAGTTCTTTATAAGGTCGTTGGCCTTTTCTCCTAAATGGTCCTTGTTAGAGACGTGATGTACAGTGTAAGCATCACAGCCTCATATAGTAACTGGGATCAGTACTGGAGGATGGGCATTAAGGACTCCCTTAGCTTTGATACTGATGGAATGATTGGCTGATTGATTCATGTGTTAATTCTATAAGTTATTTGCCAATTCTTTATGTGTATCAAGCTGTGGGGTGCTAATGCCACTGTGAGCAAAAGTGGAGAAGTCCCTGTAACCTTGGAGCTTATCATGAAGTAGGGGGAGAGACAGTTATTAATATAATTTGCCATAAATTGACACTGTGATAAGAACAACAGTAGAAGCATGGTGCTATGTGGTTGCATAATAGAGGACTAATTATGGGGGTCAAGGAGCACTCTAGTGAGGACTCCATGCTTGGGCTAACATGTATGGAGGACAGGAGGGATTGATTAAGAAATAAAGAAGTACAAGCTATACAAAGGCCCTGTAGCAGTTGGGATCTGTTGCAGATATGTGGGACTGAGGGGAGATGGGGATGGCTGCAGCACACGAGTGAGTCTCCCTGCGAGGCCAGAGCGCAGATCTTAGAGCATTTAGTTTTTATTCTCAGAGCAGTGGGAACTCATTAAAGGTTTTCAAGGAGAAGAATCAAGGAACGGGGTAGAATACATGCGACGTGATAAAATTGCTCCTCTGAAAAGACCCCTGGCACGAGGGTAGAGAGAACTGGTAGGCAGGGCTGTGCATGGTGCAGCCTTCCAGGTGTTTACACATGACCGAGGGCACTGAAATGAAGATGTTGCTCACTCGGGTTTCCAGAAATTGGCAATGATGTTTATAATTCCAAATCCTGCAACAGGGAACCCGTGGGCACCATATTTATTTCGTTGATGTTTTTCACAAAGAGGAGAGTGATTCACATGGCTCTGTCTCTCCCGTCACTTTTTCCCCCGGTGAGTTGTCTGGTCTCGTTTGCTCATTTGTTTTAGTGATTTTTCTAGGCCTACATTTTTAAGAATTATGAAATAATAACAAAAGCAAGGATTTCTTCCCAGCCCTTTGTCTTTGCGCACAAACATAAACTTAGAAACATATGAATGTATAGTATGCAAGTAGATATATCGGATATGATTTGATGAACATCATTATATAAATGAAATTTTACAACCCTCTATGCAAACTAAATATGTGAACAAGGTATTTTCTTGTCAGAGATGTAGAGCGGCTCTGTTTTGAGGGTTACATTGTAATCGATTGCAAATGTGATCGCAACATAGTTGCCTCTGATGGGCGTGTGTGCCGCTGTCATTCTCCTCTGTAAGTCCAGGTTGGAAAAAGTATCCTCGCACGTGCATCTTTTCATCCTTGTCTATCTCCTTAGGATCAATTCAAGGTATAATTAGGGAGTCACTACACATTCAGATTTGCCATATATTTGTGACTCTCTGCCCTCCAAAGTGTTTCAGACAAATGTTTCAAACTTTATCAGTGTTGCGGATCAATGCATTATCCTGTGTTTCCTCAGCATGGGCAGACTGGTTTTATTAAGATGACTATGCTTTGCTTTTCTGTCAGGTGATATGTCTTCCATTTTTGCAATTTAATTTGCTTTTTTGCCAACTTGATGTCATTTTTCTCAGTACTGTCACATTTTGTAACACTTAATTTGAGGAGTTCATCTATAATAGTCAAAGATCCTTTAAATTATTTCTGTGATTAATGTATCACACACTTTGTGGACTTTGAGGTTATCTTTGTTCATTCAGAGAGAGGAGGAGGATCTTGCTGGGATAAGGTTCAATTAACGTTACAAAGACATTTTCCTTGATGTTGTTATGCAATTCTCCATTTGTTGCTACTAAATATTTCACATTTTTTATTTCAAGATTTTATAGGCTTTATGTACTTAAAATTTCTCTATAATACTTCTTGACTTACTAGTTTTTGCTTTATATGGCTGAATTTATTGGTCTACTCACCATATTCAGATAAAGTTCTTGAATCATCTGCTGAAACTGTTTGACTTTGTTAAAAACTGTCAGACTGGCCAGTCATGGTGGCGCATGCCTGTAACCCCAGCAACTTGAGGGGCCGAGGCTCAGTGCAGGCTGCACAGTGAGCTCCAGGCCAGCCTGAACTGCATAGTGAAGCCCTGTTCCAAACAGACAGAAAATAAAGAAGTAAATGGGAAGCCGGGAGTGGCCCTCCTGTAATCCTAACCCTCAGGCTGAGCTGGAAGGAGGATCCTTGTGAGTTCGAGGCCAGCCTGGGCTACAAAGTGAATTCAAGCCCAGCCTGAACCATATAGTGAGACCCAGTCTCAAAAAGACAGTAAATAAGTAAATAAATAAAATAAAAATAACATCCTATCACCATGTTTTGAAATTGTGTATTGCTATTGTCTGTGCTGTTTAATTTATATATTTGTTTTAGTCATTTTGAGATATTTTAAAAATGAAAAACAAAATTTAAATGTATGTGTAAGGATAGCTGGAATAGATATATTGCTAATGTCTGTGGTTTGTTGAAAGGAACAGTTAATGCTTAAATTTTTCTTTTTTCTTGACCAGTTTTGCATGCTTGAATTTGGTGATTGGAATGACTGATCTGAAAATAACAGTGTGCAGGGTAGGAACCATTGTTGAACTCCCACCGCTTTCTGCGGTGAAGCTCTGCATCAGTTCCCGTGTTGTTTTTCTAAATTACTTTTTTCCGTCTCATTGTTTGATCTATCTTGCATGCTTATGTCTGGTGAACTGAGAAACTTTGTTGAACATGACAGTATGGGGTGGAGCAACAATTGTTGATTTACTTTGTTTTGAGGTCATGTGTCATTTTTTGTTGTTTTTGTGTTGTTTTGATTTTGTCTTCATTGTTGTTTCATTCGTTTTATTAATTTTTAAAATTAAAAAACTTAAAAATAAATAAATAAAAATGAAAACTATCAAAGTGTCTGGAAAAGTGTCCATACAAGTTTGGCTTTCCTCCTGAAACGAACGAGAATTCCTGCTGCTCCATATACTAACCAATGTTTTTCTCCAGTATTTTGGAATGTAGCCATTTGAATAGGTGTGGGGTGATACCTCATTCTTGTTTAATTTGTAATTTCCTAACGGCACATCGTGTTGAGCTGCTTTTTATCTTTGCTATCTGTACATATATTTTTGGTGTAGTGCCTGTTCAATTTTTTTATCACTTTTAAAAATTATGTTTTCTTATGGTTCAGTGTTAGGTGTTATGTGTGTATTTTGGATAAAAAGTCTTTCATAATCTATGTGTCTCAAATACATTTTATTAAATCATTGACATTTATTTTCAATTTCTTTCATAGTATTTTCTTCCTTTTTTTTTTTTTTTTTTTGACAGGGTCTTACTATGTAGTTCAAACAGGCCTTGAATTCATGACACCCTCCTGCCTCAGACCACCCCCTCGCCCCCCGGGCTGGATTTACAGGTGTATTATACTCCCTCTAACAGTGCCATTTGCAGAGCAGAAACTACTAATTTTATTAAAGTCTAATGATTTTATTCATTGATGTTGCTTTTGTTATTGTATTTAAAAGTCCACTGCAAAATCCAAGGTAATTAAATTTTCTACAACCTTTCAGTAATTCTACAGTTTTGTGTTTTATATCTAGATAGATGATTCTATTTTGATTGGCTTTTTAAGAGTGTAAGGTCAATGTTTGATTTTTTTTTTTTTTGTACATGTTCAAGCACCAGAAATGTTTTGTATTCATAACTGGAGCCCTTAACCACTTCCATGTCATTAGGAAAGAGATAGAACTGTGGCTGTCGTTTCAGATATAGATGTTGAGCTATTGCTGAGTTTTCTCCTTCAACACCATAAAAATTGCTTCTGTTTATACTAAGAACCTTTAGTTCAGGACGAGTTGACTTGCAGCAACATTTCCATCATGCTCAATTTTATTAGGGCCTGATATATTGTTTTGAAAACAGAAAGGACTCTTCACAAATTTGTGCATAATTAAGTGTGCCTGAAGGACAAATTCATTCTCTAACGCTCCTCTCTGCTCTGGTCCTCTTACAGTGTCTCATTTCCCTCAGTTCTCTGATCTTTGTCTTTGCTGATTCTCAGTGATCTTCATTCACTGTTTGATGCTGCAGCAGAAACGTTGCAGGTAGACACCCAGGCCCCAGATCCTCACCCTTAGAGACTAGGTGCAGTTTCAGAATTGCAATTTACAAGAATACTTCAAAGATACTTTTTGAAATGTTCCTCTTTACTGTTAAAATAAACAATTTGGAAGTATTTTTCTTAGTTCCTATGCTTTGATATGACTTACAATAGAATAAAAATGACACAGGAATTTCACTTCCTTTTAATGTCTCTTTTCTAATCATTCTGTGATTTAATACTATGGTGACAGGCATTTCAGAAATACTTAGGATTAATGGTGCTTTCAGTCAAATTGAAAAAGAAGACACATTTTAAATACTCTTAGCTCCTTTGTTAAATTACCACCTTGTATATAAATTCCCTTCTGGCATAAATGAACTGAAAAATATCAGTTTTAAGAATCATTTTAATTGCTATAACAATATATTTATTTTGCCCTAACTTTACAAGGGTATTTTAACCCAAAGCATAAAAAAATACAAAGCAGATTAAGTATTATGAGTACATTTAATAGTACTTTTGTTTTTTAACCTCTGAGATCTTTCCGCAACAGTTTTTTTTGGTATTAAGTGGGTTACATTTTTCATGAGTTTTCTGTTTAAATTGATCTTTAATGCAAAAGGAACTAGCATGTGAAAGTTATTCTAGTGTTCCCTTCATTATTAAATAGTGAATATGGGTAGTTTTTTAGTAATACCATTTAAGATCTTTCTTTTCCATGACATCCCAATATCAGTATCCTCTAGTTTCCATTTTACCCCATCTGAACTGTTTTTAAATTAATTCTACCATGTTCCTTATCATTATTTTCTTAACTGATTTGCCCATACATCAGTTTTTTTTTCTTTTTTGTCTCTTTGAGAAAGGGTTTCACTATGCAGTTCAGGCTAGTCTTGAACTCACTTTGTGGCCCAGGCTGATCTCAAACTCACATCGATCCTCCTGCCTCAGCCTCCTGATTGTGGGATTACAGGCGTTTGCCACAATACCGGCTTCTACCTCACGTTTTGGTCTTCCACAAAACTCCACTGCTCAGACAGTGGCGGTAGATGTGTTGTAGTAAGAATGTGCATTTGGAATGCATACTGCTTACTCTCTTTGTGATTTGGGGTGTGCTGTGACCTCTCGGTGGTTCAGTGTCCTTAGTTTTAAAGCCTTGTTAGCAAACTCATAGCAGTTGCAATGTCTCTGTTACCGTAACATGTTTTTAAATATGAAGATTACCTTTGCCTTCTGTTCTCTCATTACTCTGGGTGTTTTGAAAATGAGCACTCAATTCATTTAATTAAGAAAACACTTCTTCCTTGGTCTCTTCCTTTAGACTTACAGCAGATGTGAGCATAATTAAAATCATCTGTTCGTAGAATTGTTTTCCTCTGAGCAATTTTAACCCTATTTTTCTTTAGATGCTTCTATGATCTCTTTAGGAATTTTAGGAAAATGTCTACAAAAGATAACTGTATCACACTGGATGGCAGTGACAGGAAACAAAACAAAACAAAAAGCAGCATGCATTAAATGTGTTAAACATGAAAGGGCAGAAGAATTTTCATAATTTATTTGATTGTTCATTTAGGGGCTGGGAACAGGTAGAGAAGATAAAAATTTTGTAGTTTCTTAGAGAATCTTGATAGTCTGTACAAAACAGTATGAATAATCTACCCTCTATATTAAATTCAACTTCATGTATTCAATGTACAATATTCATTTTATGAATAAAATGTTTCACTAAAATACAAAAAATTTAAGATTTATATTGATTTTAATTTTTGTCTATTGTAGAAGTTCACTGGAACATTTCTAGCCTCCATCATATAAATAAGTGGTTTATTCTTAAATGTTTCTATGTTTCTTTGAATATGTCCTTAATATAACAACCTACTGAACTGTGCTTTAATTGTTGGAGAAATAATGCATTATTCTTTATTTTTAATGTTTGATATGTATATGTGCAAATTTTAATAGATACATCTGTTTTTGGGTTTCATGTTCAATGCTGAACTCATACAGAGTTCTTCCTCATGCTTGTAGTTCTGTCTGAGCCTCAAGAAAATATAACCGTTCTATAAGGACTTAATTCGTGCTCTAATTGGATCTTACAAGCAGAAAGACTAAAAGAAGAGAATGAAGTAATTAAATAAATAAATGATAGTTTTGAACATGAGTAATTGTTTTGTACTTTTACATAGAGAATGTGCATATAAACACGTTTACTGATATTTCCTGTGTGCGTTTCTTTTTGGTCTCTGAATTTTGCTCATTGTTTATAAACAAATGATTACCAGGATTATTAATGTTTTATAGATGAGTTTATATATATAAAGTTAAATTTACTTTATTCCTATCAAAAGCCTTATGTTGCCACTCTCTCCAATAGATTATCAGTAGGACATGAAAATCATGGTATTTAATATTTTAAGAAATACCAGCTGTTGGAAGAAACAGTATTTAAAACTCTTGCTAAATACATAAATTCAGGAAAAAATGAAATAAGACAAAAAGACTGAAGTAAAAAACATTTACAGCTCTTTTCATTAATACGTGTGGATTACAGATTTTAAAAAGTTGTAGAGTAAAATCTCATTTTGATTTTTCAGTTCTAATTTTGAACTTCATTACTATATATATTCAAAGTAATCTATAAAACAAAAGTATGCACCTTCTTTAATTATGACAATGTGCATATTTATGCAGCTACAATCGGGACAGGAAATAGACCTTTGCCAACACTGCAAAGTCTCCCAGTTTCCTGCCTTCGTTACCATCTGTTCCTCAGCTTCCCAAGTTAACTTTTATGCTGATTTACTGTCGCTAATTTAATGCTGTTAGTAACCTTGCTTCACTGTATGTTTTAAACTCCAGAGTGCCCATCCACAGACGCTGCTTTTATGTGCTTTGAACAAACGGAATCACACAGCATCTTTTCCTGCCTAGATTTTTTCTCTCAAGATAATATTTGTGACTTTTGCAATGTTTTGCACACCAGTACTTCGTTTATTTTCATTACTTTATGGTATTTATTGCATGCGTATTTCATAACTTCACCTAGGCTTACATTGTTTGATGTGTTTCTATTTTTCTTTTAATTTTTACCTTAATGTCTGTTGGTTATGTATTTCAGTGGGGAATTCGGTACGTGTATCTTCAGCTTTCCAAGATGCAATGCCAAACTTTACTGTACACTTCCCATGAATTATGTGATCATTTTCCATTGCCTCACTTTCTTAGTAACTTAGATACTTGTCAGGGTTTTAAATATCATCTACTCAGATTGGTATGTGTTTGCTAGTGTCAGAGGACTTTAGCTACTCAGATTGATATGGTCATTAATATAGTTTCAATGTGCATATCTGACTGATGAGGTTGAATTATATTTGTTTTTTGTGAAAAGCTTATTTAAAAATTATAACTTGTTCTGTTATGATACACTTTTTCCCTTTCTCTCTCTATTGATATATATAATATTTGATATGAGTCACACTCATACATGTACATCCACTCTTCAACACAATACACACCCTGTGCTGGTTACTTTTTTTGTAAATGCATATTTTTCCCAAAGGTAGCCCACCTTTTTACTCACCTCATGCTATCGACTGGGATATAAATTTTTTTCTTATGCCTTCTCTGCATGTTTAGTATTTATTACCTCCTGTTTAAGAATTGTTTACATGCTATGTCATAAAGATACTACCCTATATTGTATTCCTGAGGTTTTATTGCCTTTTTTGTATTTTAGCTTTAAATGTACATGAAATTTATTTTTATGTGTGATGTAAGATAAAAATTTTCATTTTATTGCATGTGGACATTAAATTGTCCTTGACGTTTTTATTGAAACAGCTCATTCCCAATTGTATGTAAAGCTCACTTTGTTCTCATTTCTATATATATGCATACACCTGGTAATGCACACTTTGATTTTCATTTGTCCTTATACCAATAATTAGCAAAATGATTTTAATTTTATAACTTCTCCTGTCCCGCAAACCAGGTCTCCCCACCTTAGTTTTCCTCAGCAGTGTCTTGGCTGTTCTGGATTCTTTCCATGTCTTTGATACATCTTTTACATAAGCTTGTTAAATTACAAACACACACGTGCACACACACACACACACACGCACAGACTCACACACGTGTGTGCACACACACATGCACACGTGCACACATACACGCGTGCATACACATGTGCACACACACGTGCACACACATACACGTGCATGCACGTGAAGAGGCGTTAATTTATGTTTGGATTTCATCAGCCCTAGAGCAATTTCGGGGAAACCAACACCTTAAAAGTTTAAACCTTAAAGTCCATGAATATGGTATACAGCCCAGGTTTTCAAACTTAAAAAGAAATTGAAGAAATTTCTCTCAATAAAATGTTATACTTTTTTGCTTTGGAGAGATATCACATACCTTTTATAAATTTCAATCATAGTGTTTGATTGGTTACTTTGCTTGCTGTTGGACAAGCCAAGTTTTAAAAAAACTAAAAATGAGTTGTTTTTTTTTTTTTGGTACTGGAAATCCAACTCAGGAGCTTGCTCTTGCCAGGCGGGTGCTTATGCCACTGAGCTATATCCCCAGCCCCTAAAATTTAATTTTAAATCTGTGTCCCTGGCATCTTGTAAGTTGCTCCACAATTATTGTACACCAGTCCCAAAACAGTAAGATTAAATTTGTATTACGGGACTGTGGTGGCTCAGTCCCCTAATCCTGGCACTTGGAAGAGTGAAGTAGGAAAGAGGACAGCCTGAGCCATATCAAGGAAACGTGTCCAAAAAAAGTAAGAAGGAAAGAAAGAAAGAAGGAAGGAAGGAAGGAAGGAAGGAAGGAAGGAAGGAAGGAAGGAAAGAAAGGAAAGAAGGAAAGAAAGAAAGAAAGAAAGAAAAAGAAAGAAAGAAAGAAAGAAAGAAAGAAAGAAAGAAAGAAAGAAAGAAAAAGAAAGAAAAAAATTTAGACAATTTAGACAATTGCATCTAAATTCAATACTATAACTCCATATTTTGTCATTATCCTGTGCGCATCTTTGGGTTTTATTTATCTGAGGATCTTATTTACCAGTAATAGAAACTGATTTTGGCTAACTTCATCAAAAGAGAATGTCTATGAAGTATGTAGGTGAGCTCGGAATTTCTGGGTTCCTGCAGCTGTACTTTGAGGAGAGGAAATCTTGGCTACAAAGCACGAAGTACCACGGACTAAGGCATAGGAGTGCGCTGTCCCTGTGGTGGTGATGGTTGTTGCTTAAATTAGCATCTTTTCCTCACTTGGGATATTCACAGCAGAGAGAGCATTTCGTTGGCCATGCATTGATCTTTTCCTAACTCTTCTTAGGGAAGGAGAGAATTTCCTCTTTCTTTGGGCTTTTTAAATGAAAAGAAGTCTATATTAATTTATAATGTGCTAACTATACACTTATTCTTTGTGTATCTTTATTCCTGACATTGGTGGAAGGAAGGAGCTGGTATCCCTTTTGCGAAGGATTCGAAAGCACAGGGATTTGTTCGTTGCACATCCTGTGAGGATGGGGAGGGGCTGCATTTTATGCCTCTGGGGGATGTCCCCTCCAGAGACTGGTCAACCTAGTGAAAGAATAACGCTTCCATCAACACTGTACACACTGAGCAAAAGAGAGGAGAAAATCATTTCTCTAAAGAGAATCGGATACTTTTAAGGAGATGATTAGGATTCTGGAGCAAAACCAAGACATCCTCCTCCTTAGATGAGGCACGGCAATTGGATTCCCATCAGGTAGTTCTCACTAATGTTTAGTAATACAAACTTTGGAACATTTGAGTATGCTGTAGCAATCGTTACGGTTTGCGTCCAGGTGTTCCCCCCAAACCACAGGTAGTCATAGGGCTTTTCCAGAGGCAGCTGAATCTCCATTGTGCGATGCTGGGGTTAAGGGTGTGTGATTACTAAGTCAGTCCGCTGACTAACGGTTTGGCACCACTCTAACTTCTATAGTCTCGATAAGATAAAAGGAGCAGAAAGACATTGTTAAGGTCTCTGTGCTTTTGCTGTGTTCTGTCCCGATGGACTGCTGCCTCTACTCCATGTGCCTTGGCGCTAGCATATTATGGACTGAAATCTCTGCAGACTGTGAGCAAAATAAACCTTTCCTCCTTTAAATTCGGGCATTGGGTATTTTCTTTCAGCAATGAGAGAAAAAGAACTAAAACAACAATGTTTGTGGATCCAGCAGTATCTTTTCTCAATTAAAAATATTGTATACTTAACATACAAATATACAAAAGTTCATGTATAATTACTATAAGTAACTAAATAAACATATGGCAACATAATCCCTTATTAATTTGAATGGCAATATATGATAGTTTATAACAAAAATAGGTGAAGAAGAGAATTAGGAAGCCAAGACTTGGTATAAGTATTTTAAAAACTTGTTCTGTAGACATCTGTATTTTTAAGCGGACCCAAAGTACTCTGCCTTATAACCTAATTCCTTTAGGAGTTAAAATAAGGCGGCCAGCAGAGCAGTGGTGTTAATCTAGGGTGGGTGTTTGACGCTTCTCCTCTTTCCAGGGTGGCTCTGCTTTCGGTTGTGACTCGCAAGAGGAAGGACTAGCTACGCTGCTGTCTGCAGATGTATTAGGCTTGTGCAGATAAGTTATATTTAGAATAAAGTTTGTGTATAAGCAAAATCCAATTCAGTTCTGTACTCTACTTTGGGGACTTCATGAATCTGAGGTCAGTCTGTATCTAGAGAAGTGTCTAGCAGGGTGCGGTGGCTCAGTCCTGTAATCCTGGCACTTGGAAGAGTGAAATAGGAAAGAGGACAGCCTGAGGCATATCAAGAAAATTTGTGTCAAAAAAAAGTAAAAAAGAAAGAAAGAAAGAAAAAAGAAAGCCAGTAAAGAAAGAACTTGACCTCCATATTGCTGGAATATAATAGTCATATCTGTGTAATTTTCAGACAATTTTCTGGGATGAGCAACAATGCCCTTTGAGACAACTTGCTTCATTTTTGAGCAATACTAAAGTCACTTTCTGTATCAGTTCTTTTAAGAGTTCATAGTTCTACTGACTTTTATTTTCTGAATGTGGTTTTTATTTTTCCCAAAAATAACATGTTTCTTAAAAAACCATGCAGGGAGTAGAAAATTGTATGAAATAAAAAGTGAAAACTTGAAGATTTTTATGCCATTTCCACACATTTGTCCAAACTCAGTCTTCCGGATCAAAAGATTGTGAGTCTACTCTGTACCTGCCTGGGAAGGCTGCACGTTCTTGGAGACAGCACTCATGGCCACTTACGTGTCTGTGTGTTTTTCCTCTTTTCCATTGTGACCTATATTTCAAGTTGTTAAAATAAATGTTTTATAAATAAACAATGCACCTTTAAAAAGAGAAAATGGAATTGTTTTCTATCTAAGCAATTTGCAGGACACTTGTGCAATTTGATGTTATCACTGAAATTCGGGACAGTATTGAACGCACTGACTAGAAACCGAGTTATGCTTTAGCTGTTACTTTACTGTTTACATGAAAATGCATATGAATGTGTCAGTAGAGTGGAGGCACACAAATGACATTTTTTATTTTGGAAATTGATTCAATATGAAGGAACATCATTTTACCATTAAAATGTTCCATGTCTCTATAAAAAGTCTCTGAGTAATGGAACTGACAATCACAACTCTCATTTTGATAAAATCAAAGCCAAAGAAATTATCCCTTTAATTTATAACTAACTATCCTCTGGTTTCTCTTCAGACCGTATAAATCTTTCACCTTTTAATTTATAACTAACTGCAGTGA
Source organism: Dinomys branickii (assembly GCA_004027595.1). Lineage (NCBI taxonomy): Eukaryota > Metazoa > Chordata > Mammalia > Rodentia > Dinomyidae > Dinomys > Dinomys branickii. Next base: position 74,667 of record PVLD010000567.1, on the reverse strand, counting down.
AAATCTTCTTAAATGCCCATGTCAGTAAGTGCATGCATCACCTACTTAGTGGATAAAAGTGTCAAGGTCATATTTGTATATGGACACAATAAAAAATGTTAAAAACTTTTCTAAGCAAGACAGGGGCTCCAGTAATTAGAATGAAAATCAAAACTGATGTGAGTCGATGAGTTGCATCACTGAGATATATATGTTAATATTCTTCTGTGCAATATACAAGAATATGACCTTGATAAATAATTTGGTATTATGCTTTTCTAAACAGTAATGTGAATTAATATGAACAGATTTATCCTTTTTAAACAAATTACTGCCTACTAATCCAGTAGTAGTGGTTGTTACCTTTTAATATACATACAAGGCCTTTGATTACTTATCATTACAAATACAGTTGAAGAGAACATTTTGTAAATAAATAACATATGTCTATAATATATCTTGAACTATAGTTATAAGTTTCAAAAGAAAGAGCACATTAAAATATTCTAAGAAACAGGGAGAGAGATTTTGAGGAAATGAGAAAGGGAGGTAGAAATGATTGAAATGTGATATTCCCCAAGAAAACTAACTATTGTCTATGACAAAGGTATCCTAATAAAAAAGAAACTTAAAAAAGAGGTACCCTGTAACCAAATATAATTACATCATTTAAATTTGTGCCACGAATTTATAATGATTTTGTGAACTATCCACTTAAACCCTAAGTCCCTCACCTTCTCTCAGACAGTGAATAGTAAGTACTGTTTTTCTGAAAAGTTGGTAGCTGGAGAAAGACATCCCATTTTAACTTTTGTTATTAAACTTTTTTATTTGCAACTATTTGGATATATTTTCATGGGATGATTATTTGCTTCATTTTAGTTGACTTATTTTTATTAGTGACCTAAGTAGAAACTTTTAAAATTAAGGTTTTTTATGCCATTATGTATGATGCAATTATTTTATTCCAGGTGGCACTTATCTTTTATTTGTTTATAAGGGCATTGGAGTTTTTAAATTTAATTTTATTTTTTGGTGCTGTAAATCAAACTCAGGACCTTGTGCTTGTCAGGCAATCGCTTGTCCGCTGAGCTGTATCCCTGGCTATGAGGATATTGTTTACAGAACTTTTTCTGTTTCTAATTATGTTACGCTTACCTTGTATCTTCTGCATTTTTGTCATACATGAGGCAGTTATTTTGACCTTCATATTAGAAGTTATTATTCTATCTTTGTCTTATTAATAAGACTTTAATTAAATTCCCAAATAGAAGAAATCAACATAATAAGTGCTAATATATATTGTGAAGGGCTTTTTCCATACCAGGTATGAGTTCTTTCTGTGCACTAATAAATGTCACTTTCGGAATTTCCTGAACAGGGAGGTGGTCCTCAGTGTGATAGAACACTGAGCGATTTGCTAGGGATTTGCTAGAGATGACTCATCAAGGTGGTGAGTTGGGAATGAGTCTTTTCAGTCTTGTTCTTGATACTATTTGACAAAACATAACTCATTACTCACTAATACAAATAGTGTCACTTAAATATGGAGGGATGCTGCATGAATATCTCTTTGTTTCTTGACCTCTGTGGCCTGCTGTGGGGAGTATGGTAGAACTTTAAGTGCTTCTTCCTTTGCAATGATATGCAGAGCTGAGTGAGTTCATAGTAACTTCAGAAAGCAAAGCGAAATGAAGCAGCACGTTAATCAAAATAAATCGCACGATTCTGAAAGGAGAAGCTCTTTGTGATAAAATTTGCAGATAGTGTCACAGAAAGGCTTTCATTTTGAAATTCCTCTTTATTTTTCCCTGAAATGTCAAAGATGTTGAAAATCTGGAGACTTCGGAGAGATACAGATCGCTGTATTTCTGATTGGAAAAAGAAAAACTCTGAATCAAAAAACCCCCCAGTAATTCAATATAATACAGCATACACACACAGGTGATCTAAAACAATAATTTTATTTTAACCAAAAAAGAAAATGAGGTGGAAAATTGGTAGAGGAAAATGATGTGCAAATGTCACTTGCCATGGTTCTGAGATGAGAACTTGGGTGGCTCCTGAATCACTATAATTTCTACCAGCCTGTTTTTCCACTGTGTTTTAAATTATATCGAGTTTAATTGAAATAATTTTAAGCTTCTAATTAAGTAGTGACCCTACCTTGACATTTTAAGCAACATATTTATGATCCTATTAAATTACTAGATGTGTGTATCTTCAAAAAAGGAGAAACATCCTGACCTTGTAAAATCCTTCCTCTATGAATTCAGTAGAAATTTCCAACTCACTTTAATCTTCTATATTTAGATGCTTTAATGGCATTCAAGGTTATCATAAAATAGATTGCTGGCAGTATTTCTTCTCCCTCACAGATTGTTTTTCACTGAACAGGAAAACAAACAAATAGAATAGGTAATATCCTGAGCTTCTAATTAAGAATGTTTATATATTCAGAGAGGATCTTAATTATCATGCAGTTATAATTATTCTTTCCCTTACATGCTTCCTTTTATTTTGATGAATATATGTGTGTGTGTGTGTGTGTGTGTGTGTGTGTGTGTGTGTGTGTATTCTACATGAAAAAGATACAGAAGTTTACAGGGTACCTTTTCTTTTTAACTTTAGGTAAATTTCACAATGGTGACCAGTAAAATTAGTACTCATAGTCACAACCTATGAATTATATTTCCAATTTTGTGGAGTTATTTAAGCAGTTACTCGTGGACTTTAGCTTAATGCTTTTATATTCCTCTGTGAAGCAAATCCTGTGCCACTAAATGGTCGTGTTGATGGGCCCCTGTGTGCCGAAATACTCTTGTGATACAGAAGAGCACCCTTGTGGGCACCTGAGGCACTGGGCCTTTTGTATTGAGAGTCACTGTGATAACCTCAGGGAATTGCCTGTCCCATCACCAAGAAACGAAGTATTCTTCATTCACCCATTGTGTAATATTTGCCAGTGGTGTTATGATGCGGAAGGAGAGGAGAATGGGGATCACTAGCGAAGAAAGACGGGCGGCCTCCAGAGTCAGATATTCCTTGTCGTCCATGTTGCCTTCACCAAGTGTTTAATTTCTTTGTTTTTCAGTTTCTTCACCTTTAGAAGGGGGCACGATGGCCTGGCAGAGGAAGGTAGAAGGAATAATTCATGTAATGTAAATGTGAACTACTTTTATATCTTTGTTTTTAGAGATTCTTATCTTACTTTTAATACCTGTCTTTGAAATCAGCACCGTTAAAATGAAGATTTGTAGAAAATAGCATGATATCTTACAAAGAGGGGTAGTGTGCAAAAGAAGTATAATTTCACAGCATTTAAAGCTTCCAAAGATATTGTTCTATATGTGAAGTCATTTGACTCTATAGCAATCGCATGTCACGGGTCTATAAGTCTTAATTTTCTCACATAGACTAAGCCTCTCATTCAAACTTACATAAAGAAAAGATTCCGGACACAAATGAACACTGACCACACACCTTGCAATAAAATGTTCTTTTCATTTGATGCTACCTCCTGGGCATTTGATAAGAGGTAGAAAAAACATGGAAGTCTAAGAGTATATTATTAGATCTGTATGCACGCTCAATTACTCTTCTATAGTGATAACTTAAAATGCTTAGTTTTTCCTTTATGTCTTTATTGTCTGATAAAAGAAGAAATGGTTCAAGGAGATACAAAAAGGACCATGTCAGTAATTCTTAATTCATAAAAAAATTTCTTGGCTTTTTCAGGTTTTTTTTTTTTTTTTCAAATTGTTTGTCATTAGAGCGTGTTCGCAGTAGGCGATGCTCACCTTCCGAGCGGTACACTGGCCGCTGTGCGCAGCCTCACTTGTCCCATCTGCTCAACGCGCTCCGGCTCGCCTCCGTGTTTTGGTCCCTTCCCCATTTCCTATTCTCTCTCATTTTTTGCTCTTCATTTATATTTTAGGGTTCTCACGTAAAATAAGACCCATGTTATCTATAAGTTTGTGGTTCTGTTTTATTTCGCTTTACATTATGGTCTTAAAGTGCGTCCGTTTCATACTTCTTCACGGCAGAGAGGTTCTCCACTGCATATGAAAACCGAAACTAAGGCAGTGATACGCGCATAGCTGTTCTTATAGCAGCACAATTCATAGTAGCTAAATCTTGGGCGTCACCTACATGTCCATCAACAGATGAATAGATAAAGACTTTTAGCATCTTACTACATTTATGGGGCCAGGGATATAGCTCGGTGCCACAAGTGTCTGCCTGACAAGTGCAAGGTCCTGAGTTTGATTTCTGGTACCAGAAAAAAAATAAAATAAAAAATACATTTATGATAAAATAGATAAGGGATTAAGCTGAGTGAGAAACCATAATGATATTTTTGATAAAAATTTGGACACAAGATATAATGAAATTCTATAAGGAAAATTTAGAGTGAGTTGAGGAGTAAATTAGAAGAATACATACTTTTCAGCTTTTCAAGTAGGTAAAGTTCAGTTTTTTATTATGAAATCAGCATAAGCTATTATATGTATATATAATATACATAATTATATATATTATATACATAATTATATGTATTATTATATACATAATTATATGTATTATATATCATTCAATTTTAGATATTTTCTCAAGGTGGAAAAATGTATATGTTTACACAAAGTCTTACTAAAGCCCTCTTTGCAATAATTTAGAACTGGAAACTATGCAAATCTCTATAAGTTTTCGAATCAGTGAACAACTGAATCAGTTGTTGAACATAATATACCTATTCTATTACAGATAATATATAAAGTTTAATGTTATGTGTAAAATACAATTTCATAATAAAAGTGACCTATTGACATATAAAACATAGAAACCTGTCAACATAAATATTGGAGTTTTTTCCAGTTTAATGAATTAGATTAAGAAATAGATAAAGAAAAGTCAAAGACACTACCAAGATGCCTGGGATAAAAGCTTTCAAGTTCAGTATCACACTCTCTCCAAATACAAAAAGCAGTTACAATTCCACTGGGCACAGAAGCTTGTGTGCAAAGATATAGGGAACTGAGACATCATGTAGAAAAGTAGGTTAAAGGGGATTCTGCGGTTTTATGTGTGTTTTGAGTGTATGGTTCTTTCTCGGTCAACTGAACTCAGTAAAGGGACAGTTATTCTGACAAAGTGTCAGTGATGGACTGACCATAAAAACAGACCAGTTCTACATTTTTTAAAAAGCGTAATTATTAAAAAAAATGTCACTGCTTCCTCCCTCTGCATTTTGTTCCCCCCAATTCACCCTCTTGGGAGCTCTCCCAGAGGCCAGATCTCAGCTGTTCCTGCCATGATCATCTGATTATTACTTCCCCTTCACCCAAATGTTTTAACAGGATTTTAAAGAACTGCACTTACTAAGAAGTGTGTTTGCCCTCTCGTTTTCTTTCAGTCAATGACAGGGCACCTCAAAAAAAAATAAGTCAACAATACTTGATTTTGCTGGTGATGTCCATTATTTTGATCCTGGTGATGTATACATTTGTTCAAACATACCAAGTACAACACATTAAATATCAGTAGTTCAAAAGGTATAAATTTGAGTCATTCATATGAAAATAGATACACTTGGAAAATCTAAGGAAAGTAAGTGAGGCCCAGATTTGTTCTCACATACTGTGTGATATCTCTCCTTTGAGTAAGGCAACTTCGAATAATGAGCAAAACAAAACAAAGGAGTGATAGAAGGAAGCTTGGAGAGAGACATCTGCAAATGCAGGAGTCCAGGGGACTGAGAGGCCCTTTCCTCCAGCCACCACTGTCCGGCTCCAGCAACCCACAGTAGTGCCACATACTGAGGACCTAGCTTTGAACACTTGCATCTTTTGGGGGACGCGTATCTAAGGCTTCTACATGGAAATCCCAAATGTCTATCAGCACGATGAATGAATGTTTCCTATTTATATAACAAAATTCAACAATTACAAGAAATAAACACATACCACACAATAGTGATGCGTGTCATACACATGACGCTAAATGGAGCACATGTCAGTTTCTCACTTTGTATTTCTGTTTATGTGAGAGTTGAGAAGACACAAAACTTACTGTTTGTGTCTTCAGGTCAGTGCTTGTCAGGGATCAAAAATACAGGCAGTGCAAAGTCACATACATTTTTTTGAACTTTTGACAATATTCCATGTCTCCATTATGCTGATGGTTGGGTATGCATATGCCAGTGTTTATTGGACTGCATATTTAAAATCAGTTCATTTTATCATATGTACCTTGATGGTTTACATAAATGTCTGAAGCAAACTAAGTAAGACCTGGTAAAAGTATCTGATGTTGTGGAAACTGTGTGTCCAGTCTGCAGCCTCGGCATTTCGTGCAGCCCTGAACTGAAATGTGCACTCACTGGTGACTGTCTTTCCAAACGAATTCTCCAGAATAGCTCTCATAAGTCAAAAACTCTGATCAGTGATCTACCTTTAGAAAGTCATCCATTTTAGTATTTTGTACCTAGGTACATGTTATGTATTGCTACAGCACGATCATGTAGTTACACATATGTACAGTAATGTATGGAGCATGTAACATGTATGTACAGTAACATGTATGGAGCCCATGTGGAACACAGGTGAGTGAAGTTAGCCATGGGTCCCTATGGGATTGTGAACTCTGTAACATCATCGTGTCACTTTTAGTGATATTTGCATGACACCATCAGACGGTGCTTGAGAGTGCGCTGCATAGACAGCAGTGCAGTGCTAACTTGCCTCTCATGCCAGTCATACACAGGCGATCCACCCTCAGACCTAACAAGGAAAACTCAGTGATTGCCAGCAACAATATTTCAACCAGCGCACACTTCTGTGCCTGTGATGGGAGGTGCTTATTGTTCTGCATCAAACATATAAAGGTTTTTTATTTAACTATTAAATTGGACCTTGTGTGTTATTTTGTTATTATGATAGAAATCATAAAAAGTGCTTTTGTTACTTGCATGTATTAAGTATATTTTATTGTGTATATGTAGCTCAGAATAATTCCTCTTCACTCAGCAAGATGCGGGCAATTCATGAAGCTGAACGCCCATGTTGTAGAGCGGGGAGAGGGAGATGAAGGCTCACAAAATTCTAGTCTGCTTACTTTGAGTATCACTGCAGTGGCAGAGGCAGAGAGATGGGTTACCTAAAAAAAATGCACAGTTTTTCATGCATTCTGCTTTCCTTTTGAGATAGACAGACGGACAAATAGATGGATGATAACTAGACAGAGGAAGAACAATTTAAGATAGTTGTAACTTTATTCCATATTCAATCGGTTTTAAATTTGCTCATTATTTGCACTCACTGATGCCTTCCTGGTCTCTTTATGACTAATTTTTCCACACAAATCAATGACCAGTGCTGTTTTCTCCTGGGAAATCTTAGCGCTTCAGGTGGATCATCACTTAGCACCTGTCTTCAAGGCAGCGTTGATGCACTTCAGAGGCACTGCACAGTGCAATGGGCATTTGACCAGTGTGCATGATTTCAAAGTAATTTGACAAAAGTCTGTTCCATACAATGAGAAAGATCCTGACATGGTCAAATTGGCTTTATTTGAATGAATCCTGGGCTTCACCCATGTAATAAGCAAAAGTTTGAGAGTATAGGAAATGAGAGGAGGACATCTGTGATCACAGTGGTGACCTAAAAGAGATGGATGTTCTCTTTTACATCCATCAGATTTTCTTCATACTCCTCTTTGTTACCAAAAAAAGGAAGAAGAAAAAGAGGAGGTGGGGAGAACAAGAGGAAGGAGAATGGGAGAGAGAGAAATTAGTTTTTCTTGTTTTTAGACTGTTCCTATGTAGGGAAAGTTGAATGTATATTTAAGAAGTTTTAATGTTAGCAGATGAAATTGGCCCTAAAAATGTTTTAAAAATGATACCTGATTAGTGTCAGCTCATTCAAATGCTTATAACTGATGGAAAACTCTGTACACAGCAGTGTTCCAAGCAGAGAAATAATGAAAGATAGGGAAAGCCTAGATTTAATGATTTCTAGGATATTTTGATTTCTGTGCTATTTTAGCCTACTGCTAGTTTACACTAGTTATTTCTTGGATGTTACATTATTGAAATAATTAGACGCAATTTTCTCACATCTCCCTCACCAATCTAAATGTAGTATTGTGTGGGACCTCACTGTTTAATAAAATTAATGAAATGAAAAATGTGGTGAGAGAGGGATGTGAGCCAGGGTCTTCAGCTAGTATTTCACTCATCTAGAGCTCCGGGTTTGTGGAGCTTCCTCAAACTCCAGGGAACCATAGGTATATAATTGAAAAATCTAAGATAATTTTGGATATATATATATATATATATATATATATCTTATATTTATAATTACATACTTTTTGTTTTAAGAAACACAGCTCAAATTAGGTGGAAATATGTCTTAGTTTTGATACCAAGTTAATGGGTTTGATTGGGTAGTTTTAATGTATGCTATTTTTAGTGATTAAAAACTGAATTAATTTGAAACCTGTGGTGACAGTGTCAGGTCAGCTAACCATTAATGCTACCCTTAGAGCATCATTAATTCATAACTGCTTTCTAATAGCTTGGAGCTGTCCTAGTTGCTGAAGATAAGACAATGCTCGTATTTCCTTTAAACATGCTTTCTAAGAAAGATGACAAAATTTTTAAATAAAAATTCAACCTATTTAAATCAAATGCATGTGTGGTGTGTGCATGCGCATGCGCATGTGTGTGTGTGTGTGTGTGTGCGCGCTCCTGTGTAATGACAGGTACTTAAGTGTTTACAGGTACTTAAGTGTTTGAGACCAAAGCACAGTAAAGTGATAGAAAAAGTGGAAGTTTTTTGAATCTTTGGATGAGAGTCAAAGAAGCAGAAGATCTGTCTTTAGGAAGAGACCTAGATGAAACAGACATTGAGCAAATCTAAATTTATCCTAGGAGTGTTCCAGGCTGCCGTGATTGAGTTCCTTGGTGAATGTGTCAGCCATTTGTGTAATGGTACAGAATTCTCACACAGAAGAAGTGAGATCAAGAGTAGAAACTGAGAGCTTTTTCAAGGATTTCAGTTCAACTGAGACAGAAAATCAATAATTTTCCAGATTTACGATAATACCATTTCACAATGATATTGTTACATAGATTATTTGATTTCAAATGCTTCTCCAAACAGTTAAAACTCATTGTGTGCATAGCTTTTTGTGGAGCCATCATATAGATGTCATTAGTATGTCATCAAATTAAATGATATTGTTACTTCATATATCTCCAGATTATGGTATATGAAAATATTATTTATAGGGTCTACTGTTATAGGTGCTGTTCTGGACCACCAGCATTTGTACTTATATGTAAATAAATACTAAACTAATACATAAACTTATATATAAATGAATACATAAACTGATCCATTTAATGTAGGAATAAAGAAATCAAATTAATGTAGAAAAAAACAATATGGCAGTGAATGGATATTTCCCCTAACTGGTTTTGATTTTAGTTTTTAATCTAAATGATAAAACACCAGAATGGTTTGGACTATGAGAATTCAGATAACAGGATTGCAGTGTTGGACAAAATGGTAGGAAATTGGTAAAATAAAGAGAAAAAAATTAAATCTGCTAAAGTGTATGCAGGAAAATATTAGATATGTTTAACACATGGAAAATTATCTGTTGGGTGCATGCAAAGAAGAAAGACTAGTAAAAGGATATTAAAATGCTTTAAGTGCCTTTTGATCCCTATAAGTATCTCAATAAACTTTTGTAGAATTTGTGTCAGATATTGTTATTTTAATGATGAAAGATTTATAGTAAAAAGTTACATACTTAGAAACTGGTGGATAAAGTCAGCATTCCAAAGCATATTGGTATTTAGGTCCAAAATGTCTTTTCTACTGGACTTTACTGTTAGAAAACTGAGAAAAAATGTTTGGGCCCAGATTTTGGCAGGTAATAGATGCTGCTTAAAGATTTTGGCTGAATGTATTAAATGACAAGTATATAATATTATTTTAATAGTATTGAATCTTTTTTGAATAGGTCTCTGTATAATCAGAGTTGGCACTGAATGATTGATTGGGTAGGTGAGTTTAGTGTGGATTTGCGTGGATAAAACAGGATACATCGCACCAAGTATCAGTCAAGTCTAGTCATGTATGTGGAAGGTGAAGGTGATACACTGCCCAGCTTCCTCTTGAAGGAACATGCTGGTCAGCTGCAAGTTGTGCATTTAGTGGGCAATATCCAGCTGTTAGTGCTTTCGAGATCCATGCCGGCTTTTAATCCAAGGTTGTGCTTTTTCCTAGGAAACTGCAACAATAACAGGGCACGTTGGGAGTGCTGATACTTGTCCATTTCTACCCAACGGGGTTCCTGTAGTGGGCATTATTTAATCCAGAACTTCCTATTGTATTAAACAAGACTTATGAGATTTGTATTGTGTTTTGAAGGGCTCCCTATGCCATCCTGCTTCCCTCACCCCCACTCTTCTCCTTAGATTGTTTGAGGGTATTCATATCACTCTGAAAGCTTCCGCTATGCACCCTCCATTCTTTCACTTTTTATCTTTTATAAACATTATCATCCGCAAACTTTAGGTACTCTGAATCTCTGAAATAGTGTCCTTAGAAGAATTAAAGTCAATCAGGAATTGAGGCACATGACTATAATCCCAGCTAATGTGGAGGTTCACACAGGGGAATACCTAGTTCAAGGTCAACCTAGGCACATTTTTAAAATAAAATAAAATGGAAAGGACTTCAGGTTGCAGTTTAGAGGCAGAACTTCCCTGGGCTCAGTCCTCAGTATTGTAAAGAAAAAGGAAGTAAAAATCGGAGGTGGAAACAGACGCTAGACTTCTTTGCTTGGTGATGATAATGGAGAATCATGGAGCGGAGGAGGAGGAGGAGGAGGACGGGGGGGGCGGTGTGATGAGGCGGAGGGGGAGGAAGAAGAGGCGGAGGGGGGGAAGGGTGACACATGTTAGCATCCCTTTGGTGGTTCTGTGGTCTTGGCTAAAACCACAACTTATAAATATGACATTGCAAGAGCTCACAGTGTACCTAAAAATGTGCATTTTAAAAACAGATTTTAAAAACCAAAAAGAAAGGTTCAAGGGTACTGAGGGTGGACTGAGTCAACAGAGAGCAACTTCAGGGAGGAGGGAGGATGGATCTGTAAATGCTGCCAAACTGGCAAGAAGGTGAGCACAGCAAAGGATCATGCTGTCTGCTTTCGTGTTTCTGAAATGTGACTTTCTTCTAAATGTGAACACAAGTGGCTGTGAGCAAGAAGTACTGAGAGGGATCACAGGTCTCCTGTAGTGATGGGACTGGAACTTCATGATGGGGAAAGCCCAAGGGAAATAATACTTTCTGAAGCAGCAGGTATACCTTTCCTTCTAAGTACGTTTTGTTAAGTAAGTCAGGTATGAATCCTATGCCAAGTACTTATGCTACCCAGACATTCATTACTAGAAGAAATACTATAGAAGAATAGAAATGGGAAATGTGCGTATACACCCCTGCAGTGTAGCTGAGATTCTGGCTAGCTCATTTTCCTCCATAATTTGCATTCACTGTCTACCCTTGCTAATTTAACTACAACCAAACATAATTCCTATTCTCCTAAATTGGTTTATACTTGCTCTTTAGAGAGTTTCAAACTGATGTCATATGGCTCATCTGGCTGATTGCAGTTACTTAATGCAGAATTAAAGGGGAAGTAGAGAAGTAAGGTTTTGGATAAGGGTTTACTCATCTAATATTTAGCCCAATTAACTGTGCTGTTTTCTCTGATGATTTCTACGGCTAACCCACTCTTTTCCATTCAATGTTGTCTACTCTTTTTAATGTACTATAATCATTTGATTACAGGCTTAACTTTGTCCTTCTTTGTTATTTGAACTTACTTACTAGTAAGAAATAGTGCATTTCTGAGCAAAATTGCACGCTAGTTTCTATACCTGCTGTGTGTATTCAGAGAACAGTTCTCCAACTGTGATATTAATATTACATTATTTGTCCTGAAGGTAACTTGCTGACTTATTCCAAGTGGAAAGCCAAAATTATGCCCCACAGGGATAATAATGGCATTTTTTTGTATAAAAGTAATTGATCTAATTATTTCTTTAATAGCACCAGGTGAAATATATGCTTACCTACATTATCATGAGCATGATTTTGTTTTATACATGTAATATAGAGTGATATTTAAAAACTTATAATCTTATGATTTGCAAGTTTTATGCAAATCTATTCTTGATCATAAATTTCAGTATTGCTTCTGTTAACATATCTTTATTTAACATACACTAAATGTATCCACAAAAATTATGACATAAAATAACTTACTTGCCAAAGAATTATGGGTCTTAGTGTTAACCAGGCATATGTAGTTGAAAAAGCTCTGAAGTATTGAATTAAATAATATGGAGCTAATTAGAGCAAATAGAGAGATTTCTCCCTGGACTGAGGGTTGTTGATAGAGGTTACAAGCAGTTGGCTGTCCCCTTTGACCATCTTTGTGGTGTATCCCGCACTCTGACCCTAGTGTTTTAGTTGCCACTGGAAGCTGAGTCACTTGCTGCTGTCTCTATTTATGCAGTAATTACTGATACTGAAGAGTTGGTTTAAACCATCTGTGTCCACTTCTTGTCTTTCAAACTTCCACAGACTGAGCTAAATAAACCTTTCCTTCCTTCATTTTGGGCATTGAAAATGGAAGTTTCAGTCCATACTTGGCTGGCTCCAAGGCAGGGTGGCACATGCCAGAGGGTGACCATTCGTGGAGGCAGAAGACAGCAAAAGCAACAAGAGCAAAAGGGATGTAGTGGTGGTAAGCAGCCTCTTTCTCTCCCTTACATATGCAAAACTACCTACCCTAGGATGGATGTAGTGCTCACACCCATAATCCCAGCATTGGGTCATGGATCAGTCATGAACTCTAAAAGCCTGCCCGTGACTGCTTGAGGCTTTGGGGAGACATGCAGACATAAATCACAACAGCTGTCATGGGCTTTTACAAGGGGAACTTGGATGGCATTTTAATTCATTACATGCATTCATGCTGATATTACTGTGTTTATTAAAATCTGATTGAAGCTTTGAAATACTGCAATGTGAACAATTACTTACTTCACGATATTCACTCTAAGAAAGGTCAGATTTGTGTCATTTTCCACAGTATTTGAGCAATAGCCTCTACTTTGACTTCCTCAATAAAAACATGGTTGTGTTTGAGTTTATGGGTCACTGTATCTGGCCAGGGTATGTGTCCTGGAGCATCTAAATCCTAGGAACCCAAGAGAACTCTTTGGAATACAGACCATGTTTCCTTGTTTCTGGCTGAAGAGGATTCAGTCCACATTCTAGTTTTCTCTTCCTCTCTTTTCAAGTAATGTACTTCAACTTTGATGCTTAAGAGTTTATAAAGCCCAGGCTACACTCCTAACCCCTATTACTAAACAGAAAAAGCTGCAATTACTTTAACTAAACGGTTATATTTTGTTAGGAAAAACACCCACTGTGTGAAAAACTAGAAGCAGCCCTGTGTGGTGATTTGGGAAACCAAGCTGGCCTGAGTGGCTTTTGCTGTTGTTAGTTTTTGTGCCATTTCTGATAGTCGTCTGTGTTCCAATATCCAGCTTATTTTCTACAGGCAAGAGGTGGGCGACATTTGTACCTGTACACATTTTTTGTTTACATCAGTTCCATCCTTTCTTTGGAGCCTGAAGGCTATTACTAAAAATAGCCCCTGGCTGCTTATTCATTAATTAAATCAACCATGTGATACACTTTCTCTGGTTAGTTAGTGAACCACCAGAAGCGGCTGGTGGGTGAAATCATTCACCGAACTTCAGTTTTAGAGAAAGTCTGTTACTTGTTGAAATAGCCACTTTGATTAGCAGCACAAGCAGATATGGGAGCTGAACTTATAACAGCTACAGAATATAAGGATGTTGGGGTGTCACGTCACTTAAATTTGTAGTTTGGTGTGACATCTTTTCAATACATACCTTTGGAATGAGGAGCAGGGAGGACCTAGTTATAGCAATAAACTGAGAAAACAGGCAGGCTGGTCTTTTGGCTTAGCTAGTGCTCATAGCATTCTCTTCATAAAATAGAAATTTGGTTAAGGCATATAGAGAATGAACTCATTAAAGCACATTAAACTTGTTAAAAGTAAAGCAGATTGAATTGTTAAACAGATTCAATTATAAAACTGAAGGCATAGATTAATTAAGAGTTCACAGCTAGGCTGAAATCATCCCCACCAGCATAAAAACAGCTTTGAATTTTTCACATTTTTATAACTACCTTTTTTTTTGTTTCTTTGAGACAAGGTCTCACAATGCAGTTCGGGCGGGCCTTGAACTCTCTTTGTAGTCCACACTGGTCTGGGACTCACAAAGATCCTTCTGCCTCAGCCTCCTGAGTGCTGGGATTACCTCATGGCCTTTTTTATCCCCAACTGTTGCCTTTGTTACTTTTTTAAACTTTATTTTTTATCCTATTGCTAAAAAAGGTCCATTTTTTTCTAAGTAATATATAAATGTGTAATTTGTGTAATACTGTGTTTTATCCATGTTTATCAGCTTTGTGGAGAGTCTTTTACTCAAGAATAGTTCAGTCGAAATAATAAGAACCACTTAGATGTTAAACAAACAAACTGACATTAATTCCTGTGGGGAACACAAAGTGTAGGTATAAAATTCCTTCAGGATGTATACTAAATGCACAAACATTTTCATCTTTTACTGTGGCAGTTCACTGTGAATCATTGCTGATCAATAAGCTAGTTAGCTATGGCACTTATTTTAATATTTTTGTGAATATTATATAGAATATTAGGGATATGTAGCCATTTAGATAGCTGGGACCTATGATATATTTTAGTTTAAATTATTCACATAAATTAAATATACCTCCAGAACTTCTCATTTAACAGGCAAGTCTCTACCTTGTGTGTGACCAGAAAGTACTTTTAGAATTATTTCCTTAGGGCATTTTATTCAATTTACCAAGAACATGTATGAGAAAATTTCTAATTTTCTTTACTGTGTTTGCTTCTATGTGCTATTCAATCTTTTTTATTTATTATTCATGAAAATAGTTTGTGCTAAAACAGGGCATTTGAATAAGTTAAAAATAATGTCTACAATAAAATTTAAAATCTAACTTACTGTATTTAATAATTATTAAAATATTCTCAAACTAAATGCTGGGTTATGAGAAATGAATGGAAATAAGTCCTGGAAGCTAACATAACAAAGCAGGAACTGTCTGAGATACTTAGACCGGAGAAACACCCTGAAGCGGAGTTCAGTTCTAGTACACCCTAAAGGGACAGAAAACTCTGGGAAGTGGTCTCTTGGGACTTGGTGAAAAAGCACAGAAACGAGGAAAAAGAGCATGATTTGAGCTGAAGTTTAAGTTTAAGCAGATTGAAGAAGGGACACCTTTGATTACTTTCTTCCCCGCCATTGGAGAAATGTCCTTGCGAGCGGAGCTGGAGATTTGACAGCAGTGCTTCTCAAGCTATACAGCTCTTCAGCCTTTGGGAATACTTTATAACTAAGATTCTTTTTGATTCAATGGTGATCTTTGAGAAAATAATATAAATGTGTTCTGAGTCAATTGCTTGGCCCTTATATCCGGACACAAGATTATGTGGCTGTTACTGGCATTTGTTTTTAGGTCTATGTTGTTGCAGAGGAGAGTGGAAGGAGGAGAGAGGGGACAAGGGAGGGAAGAGAGGGAGGGAGGGAGAGAGATTTATGAGCAAAGGATACATCGGAACCAGATCAAGTTCTACAATATAAAAGACTCTACTGAACTCAAGATTCCATTCTAGTTTGAACACAAAAAATAAAACTAGCTCAGTAGTCGGCACACAGGCATATTTAAAAAGAAAACTTGCCATGTGGTGGCCAGTGAATTTTCTTGTAGTAAAGTTTTAGGTAGCAAGCTCTAATTAAATTTGGCATAACCTTTGCTACTACGTAGTATTACATTGAAAGTTAACATATTTTATTAGTTTATAATAAAACTGTGTTTGGGTTTTATGTGTTGAAATTATTGGTAATGAACTAAAAGCTTAATGCTGTACATCTAATTCCATGTTGCCGGCTTTATATTTTATTTACATATAGTAAAATTAATTCTAATAGCTACATAGATAGATGGACAGACAGGTAGGTGGGTAGATAGATTCCGACAAAAATACATACACTCATATAATGTCCATGTTTGTGAAAATACAGAACACTTCTTCACATCAGAAAATTCTGTCCTGCTTTTCCCAGTCAGATTCCACCATAACTCTCACTCCAGAGCAAACATTGTCTTGATTTTAACACCATGGCTTGTTTTTGCTTGATTTGCATTTCTTATGAATGGAGTCATACAGCATGTTCTCTTGCACATTCACATTACTTGATTCACCAGATTAATCCATATAATTACATTATCATTGGTTACATTCTTTTCGTTGCTGAATAGTATCTCATTATTTGAATATGCCACAATCTGTTTACCAATGGACTGGCAGGTTGCCTCCAACATTTGCATACTAAGATATAATCTTACGCGTTTCTTTGTATGTATATACATTTACAATTCTCTTGGATAAATTTAGCAGTAGAATTGAATCAAATAAGTGTCTGTTTAATTTTATATGACTGTAAAATAGTTTTTCAAAGCAACTGTACCTTTTCATTCCTATGAGCATTATATGGGTGTTCCTACTGGCACACATCTTTTCATATATTTGGTGATATCAGTCTATTAAAAATTGGCTTATTCTGTAAATACATAATAATACCAATTATATGTCTCTAATTTGAAAATCCCAAATCTATAATGTTCCAAATGCCAAACTACATTTTAAGCACTGACATGATAGCACAAGTAGAAAATTCCACTCCTCACCTAATGTGATTAGTTGCACTTAAAATGTAGGTGCACTAAAAATACTATATAAAATAACCTTGAAGCTATGTGTCTAAGGTACATGAGAAATATAAACGTACTTAATGTTGAGACACTGGTCAAATCCCCAAGATATCTTTTTATGTGTATGCAAATATTCCAAAATCTGAAACCATCTGAAATATGTAACACTTTGGGTACCAAGCATTTTGGATAAGAGATTCTCAACCTATTCTTCCAGGGGTTTATTTTATAGTCCCTGATGACCAATGATGTTGAACATTTCTGGGGTGCTTCGTGGACATTTCTACATTTTTAGAAATGTTTTTAAAATTGTTTTATTTTATTGTCTTTCACTTGTTGAAAGTGAAAATGTTTTTGTTCCATACAAGTTTTTGTTAGGTAATTATAAAACAATTTATTGATTTTGTTTATGTGGCAAGTATTTGGCAGTTACCTTAGATATGTTTTGCTGTTGGTCTATAATTTAAAGTTAAGGTAGTTAAAAGGCATAATATATATGTTTTTAATTTTTTTGGTATATAGTCCTTCCCAAAATTTTGTTGTAGTATTTTAAACTTCACTATTTTAAGCTAGTTGATAGTGTCATAAAATCATTTACATAAAGATGGATTTTCCACCTCTTTGTTCTATTGCTGAGAGGAGTTAAATCTTTCAACTAGAGATGAAAAAGTGTTTCTCACTTCAGTTGTGTATATTGTTTTCTGTATTCTGAAGCCACATTACTAGCTTCATATATGTTGAAGATTATTGTGCCTTGTTGAATTGATCATTTTATCATTTGAGTCATCCCTGTTTATTTTTCCCAGTATTAACTATTTTATTTATTTTTAAGTTTAATTTTCTTAGTACATGTTTGTAGCACATGAAGCTCACATCCATCTTGAGAAGTAAGGACATACACATAACATAACTTGTTTCTCTCTTTAATCCCTTTCCCTCCCTACCCTCTTCCTTCTCCTCATCCCTGTCAGCAGCCCATTCCTTCTAATTACTCAATATCACTTCCTGTCTGAATATACCAGAAGTTGTTTAGACATCCCTTAGTTAAAGCTCAGTGGGGTTGTCTCCAATTTTTGGTGATTATGACACAATAGGCTTAGGAATTCACGTATAGGTTTTTGTGTGAGCATTCATTTCTCTTAGATTAATACCTACACTGTTTAGAAGATTGGATTGAGAGCATATGGTTATAGACTCAATAAATAATTTGGTAACAAATTGAAGTTATTTCTTAAAATTTGACTTTTCATTTATATTATTTAATTGTTAATGGTGATTTTTCATGCATTTTCCTGTGGGTTTTGTAATGAAGCATTTGTTTTTAAAACTGCATATTTCATTATATTTTAACTGTATTAATTTTTCTATGAAAATCTTAGTTCTAGGTTTTTGCAACATCTAGAATAATTACAACATGGAAGTCCCAATTATGCACATGTGCAAATGATGCAAGGGGCCCCTTTGAAAAGTGCACTGATAGGTAACATACACAATGTACTCCAACGTTAAGATATAAGGTTTGTTATATTGGAAACAAGGTTTATTCCCAGAGATTAGAGTTTCAGTTTAATCTCTACACTTTACTGTTTGGGTGACCTTGGATGTTATATTTGATCCCTCTAAATCTTATTATTTTATCTGTTTGATATGAATAAGACTATAATTCATCAAAATAGTTTCTCACAGTTTAAATAGAACAATGTTAATTAGGAATTTTTAAAAATACCTGAAATTCCATAGTTTTGTTCATCAGTGCTAGTTATACTTCTAATTTTATTTTTATTTCCAAAACTCTGTAAAACATTTAGTATGAATGTTTCTGACCATTCAGTTTTCCAACCATATTTGACAGAACATGAGAGTTTTATGATTTTCACTTGCACTAGAGAAAGACTTTTAACATTTTGTCTAAGTATAAATCAGTATTTGAGGTTTTTTACAGTTATGAATTTAGTGGCTTAAAAAATAAGTTTATTACAACTCCATAGATCTGAATTCCAGTAAAGATTTCAGAAATCAAGGTGTTGGGCAGAGCTGTATGTCTTTCTGGCTTTAAAGGAGAGATTATTTCCTGCAGTATTAAGTTTCTGGTGATTATGGGACCAAAATTTCCATTTTCTTGTCAATTAAATTGAAGTTATTCTCATCTTCTAGACACTATTTTCTTGTGGTCCCATTTTGTAGTAATTCAAACCCAGAATAAACGTAGTGAGTCCCCAAGTCTATCTCCACCCTCCTGTCATCTGCTGTCTCTACATAAAGACTCCTGTTAGACTGGATCCTCCGGAACAATCCAGGGTACTTTCCCCATCTCTAGGCCCTTAAATTTAATTGCATCTGTTGTTATTTAAGTTACATGGTGAGGATGGGAGGATTAAGTGTTGGGCATTTTAGAGAGACAAGGAGAAATTTTTTCTGGCTGCCACAGCATCTAAGAATGTGACTGGAAAATCTTCTTGTTAGTTCAGGACCTACATATAGCACCTCAACAAGTTTTTAATTTAACAACCTTTTATGACTTCAAGTGCTGAATTTCTTTGTCTTCTTTTTTTTTTTTTTTTTTTTTGCGGCACTGGGGATCGAACTCAGGACCTTGTGCTTGCAAGGCAGGTGCTTACGCCACTGAGCTATATCCCCAGCCCCTCTTTGTCTTCTTATGTAGGAAATTCCATTCTCTACTATAGCAAAGGTTGGCTGAGTAGATACTATAGGTAAAATTGGAGAGAGAAGGAACAGATTTGAGACAAAACTATCAAAGTAAGAAGAAGTAAGTATGTCTATATAATGCCACAGCATTTAATTCTTTTTTGTGTATTAATTTTCCAACTTTTTAAACTTTTGACCTCTATACTTTCGGAGAAATTGATGATACATGCTTAATTTTTTTTTCTACTTTTCCCTATGGATAAAATACTAGTTTAAACAGTGTTTTTTTCTTGCCCTTAGTATACAATTTTTTTTTATTGACTCTGAAGTATAAAATACTTGTACCCCTTTTGACATTCCTTTCACAGTTTGAAGGGGATGCTTTTGCATGTCACCAACACAGGTCTCTAAATTTCTTGTTATATGAGTCAATAGATTGTATCTCCTCTCTATTCAATAAGAGAACTTGAGTTATATCTAGTATATTTTGACTTTTGTTGAAAAATTACATTTTACAATTTTTTAAAGTTGCAAACCACATTAGAATGACTAACTGCTATTTTTCATAAGTACAGTATATTTAGTATAAAAAATACCTCGTAAGTTGGATTGTTAATTCTGTTTTGGAGATAAAGCCAACAAGGCTCAATACAACTTGATATTTAAACTGTAGAACTGATGTTTCCAAACTGTTCATTTGTTTGTTTCTTGTCTCCAAAATCTCAATTCCCCTCCCATGCAAAAGTGTTGGAAAATAGGACAAAAAATAGTTTTCCTTTTTAACACCCAGACTGTGCTTACCTGTTCAAAAGAAGCCCCATCTCTTTCTCTTATACATGAATTTTCTTCTAGGTGTATTAAGGACTTATGAAGACAGGCTTTTTAATTATAAGCAAAAATTATTTTCTGCACTATCTTCCCTGCCAGTTCCTTTCTTTAAAAGTTGTAGTTACACTTAATTTGGAAAAGTTTCTCTGATTAGCTCTTCCATAGACTTCTTTATCCTGGTACATGGTATCTGTCGAACCATTTACTTGACAAATTATTTTCTCAGTACAAATTTTATAAGCTTTTTCATAATGTGTCACAAAATTCTTTATAGAATGCATGTGAAAAGTTGAAACCACACATGCTCATACATGGCGGTTTAAATCTCCTGAGCGCACGTCAAAGAAGAGAAGCACATAGTGCTCGCTCTCTAGTGAGAGCTGCTAAGAAGTAAACACCTTACTCATCGTTTTCCGTGACACAGCCAGGCTTTGAGGTGATGTCTTCCAGTCCCGTCTGAACTGAGGGACTTTCCTAAAGACAGTCGCTTTACCTTTTGAACCCTCATTGTTTGCTAAATTTCCCTTAGGTCTACTCCAAAGCCATTTGAACATCTTGATATGGTTATGGAGATGCTAAAAAAATATCCCTTCAGGTTATTGTTTAATGGTGATTTGAAATGTAACTTATTTGGCCCTTTACTGTGAAAGTGATGTATTTCCACTATGGAAAATTCTGAATATCAAGGTTTACATAAGGCAAAAAGTACAGATAACCTCTAATCTCACTATCAATAGATACTATGATGGTAACTTTATATCACTGAGTAACGTGTGCAATAAAATTTCAGTGTAAATTTTATTTACTCAGGCACGTTCATCCATTTTTAAGGAGAATACTGCATATATCTCAGTAAAGAAATTTGACAGTGGACAAGAAACTAGTATGAAGAAATAAAATATACCTACTTCTAGGATAGATAATGATTTTAAGGTTTATTTGTATAATTTTGAAGTTTTCGAACTTTACTCTCAGAAATTTGTATGTTTTACACATCACTAAAATGTTTTACAAAGTGTCAATTCATAAGTATGTATTCCATGAAAACAAATAGCATATAGGCTACTTTGTAGTTTTTATTTAAAAATAATGTAATTTTAATTAATATAATTTTATTATAATTCTTTCCTATGTTTTACTACTTAAAATTGCTCTTATCGACACATAGAAAATTTATTAATGTTTTAGTTTTAATCATCTTTCCAGGCATTTGAATGAGTTTTTTCTTTTCCCTTAGTTTTCTATTTATACGTTGTAAATAGTCATACTTCCTTCTATGATTGTAAGTCATGTTTCTGTTTCAGACTTTGTTTTCACTGCTTTTACACATTAGAAATAAGTTAATTTTTCTTTTCATTCTGATGCAAACTTAGCGATTTGCTGTAAAGGGTTAGCTGATGGAGTACGATGTCCTTACTGACTTGAAGGATGTATTCTCTATCACTGAACTTTTAATTAGGTGGTACTGATACTGACTTTCACCAAATAAATATTCAATTCTAGGAAGATTATCTTTCTTGTGTTTTGTCATATTGATATTATAATTATTAGAACTAACATTAAGCAATTTCATTTTTCTGAGAGTAGTGTTTGCTAGGCATTTTATCACTGCTTTACTATTCTGCTATCTTGGATGCACTTATATTTTATTGAAAAATTAGGCCATATGTCTTTACCTTTTCTGTTTTGTCTAGGGTTCTTAAGAATTTGCAATCCTTTCTTCAGTAGGTTTATTCTATTCTCTAGAAAATTATCATATTTTTGTGTATTTCTTTATTATTGTAACTACTAGCAGGTGTCATCTGTTCCTTGAAAACTTTACAAATTCACTGAAGATTCTCAAATTAACTAATAGATCTGTTATTTTTGTAGAAGATTTTTTAAAAGAAATGGATAATAGCATGTTCAGAATTCTTTTTCAAGAATTTTTTTCTTCATTAAGATTTCATTTAAAGACAACTTCCCATTTCATCAACATTTTCAACCATGGTAGCATTTACTGGCACAGGGGTCATAACTTTCAAATGTATTATTTATATGTAACATTTTAATCTTAACCTTATGTATGCTTGCTACCTAAGTAACTCATTTTAAAATGTTTTTCCTGAATTGACTCTTACATTTAATTGCCCATTTCAGCTGCTTGTAATTGTGATTTTAAACCATGTTTTTTGCTCTCACCTTTCTTCTAAAAGAAATTTTAATAAATTTACCATTTAGTGTGTATTCCAGAAAATCGGAAAGTTTGTTTATATTTCACTTTGATTATAAAGCCATCAAACTAAATACTTAAAATTTCCAAGTTGTAATTATTTATTTAGTTAATGTGTAATCCTTACCACTTTTTTTCTCCATGTTTTTATGATTCTTATTTTGATGTTTTATTTCTTTGTGATCAAACTAGGTAATTAAAATACCTAGTCCTAGTGTTTTATTGTTGTTGTGCTCAAGCATTCTCTTACATACTATATTACATATTTTTCTCAAATCTTTATTATAATTGGTTGCATACTATGATATCATATTGTAGTTCAAAAATTTTTCCAAAAATTTAAAATCAAATCTCCATCTGACTTCATTAATGCAATGAAGACAGTACCATTGCAAGTAAATCAATATGCTCATTTCTTCTTATTTTCACAGAAAAAAGTGTTAGAACTAGTACTGCTGGATAAAATTGTCTTAAACCCATTTTAAATATTGCCAAGCATTTGTTAGAATATTTATGTATTGATCAGCTTTCCCACTACTGGAGAAAATACCCACCATCAGACTTTAATAGGGACTTTTAGCTTGGCTGATGGCTAAGAGGATTCAGTCCATGGTTGTCTGCTCCGTGGCAGTAACACGGTGGAAAGACATGGGGCGGGGAGAGAAAAGCTGACCAGTTCAGGCTAGGCAGAAAGCTAAGTGGGGAAACTGTGCCAGGGGCAAATAAACCCTCAGAAATATGCCCCCAGTGACCTACTTGCAACTAGACCCACCTCCACCTATGTATGGATTAATGCCCTAATGTGTATAACACCCCATAATTCAGTTACCTCTCCAAGAATGTGCTGAACATGTCAAATTGATATTTAAGCTTTATCATCACAGTATCTAGTTCAATTTCTTCCTTTGTCATGTTGCCATTAGTAAATGTGCCCTGTGAAATTTCTGCTTTAAAATTTATTGGTACTTTGTTGACAGTACACCAACCTATGTGCTGCAAAGTGGTGAGAATTTTGTCTTTTGTTTTTTGATGTGTTACAGCAACTGGAAGAATATCTGGCACATATTAGACACCCCAAGTATCAAGTGATTTTCAATAATGATCAGTGGTTATGAGAATGGAAAATACAGAACCTCTCAGTTGGGTGCTCAGTTCAATGTGCCTCATTAACTTAACTTTGTTAATGGTATGCTTCAAGTTATCTACAAGGGTCCTAATTTTTATCTTTTTAATTAGCTGTTCATTGGCTGTGAGATCTACAATTGTATTTTGTTCAGTTTTTATCATAGTTCTGTGGGATGCCTTTGCTACATACACATTTATGAAAACTTTTCTACTGTACAAAGGATTTTAAATGTGATATTTTTCTATGAATATTAATCAAGAGTTGACACCTTTTTCTTAATTTCTTTGGCAGCAATCCAGCTATTGCTTCTTTGCATTTGACTTTGCCTTTTGATTTTCATTGGAACACTTGCTTTGAAAAGAACGGTTATCTTCCTATATTCCTCTTCCTATGTTCCTCTTGCATTATAATCTCATATCAGCACCACTGAATTTTTAGCTTAGCCCTATGTCGTCGTAGCTTTACTTTGTGATCTCTTTTTGTTAACAGACACAAGTAACCACTGAGGGTTTGGGGGCATCTCAGTGTAGAGCCCTTGCCTAGTATGGGCAAGGCTCTAATCCATTTCCATAGAAAATAGCAGTAATATGGAGTTTATATCTGAAGAAATGGATGAGAAACAGGGCCACTTGCACTTAACAATGAGGACAGTCCCGGAGGAACTGGCAGTGAAGTGTTCCTGCTGGTGACCGTGATGGACTTTGACCTCAGTTACATCTCCCTGCTTGTTTCATCTGAACTATTTCACATCATTTGGGGGATGTCAGTAAAGCACAATATTCAAGGACTGAGTTACATATTTATGACAATGGTCCAGGCTGTTACCTGGAATGTCTCTAATGAAAGTCGGGCCTTGGTTTGCTGGTGACTTACTTAAATGCATGTCATGTTTTATATAATCTGCCATTGAATGAGATTTTAGATAATAGCAATGATTATGGGAACTCAGATTTTCTGATTCCTAGCATACTTAATATGAATGAAGATATACAGTGTTTTCAGAGGTCTAAAATGGTGTCTATATATTCTCTGGTACACATTCCATGGTCTCCTTCTGATTAAAATGAGAGACGTCTAGTGCAATCAGTTTATTTGATTGATTGAAAAAAGGAATGCCACTGTCATCTATTCATCCTGGAAAATTGATGCAAATAGTCAGAAATATAGTAGCCACGTAGAAACAAATGGGCAATTTCAGTGCTTTCCCCAAGAACATTTAACATTGTCTGGAGATATTTTGGTTGATGCTGTGGAAAAGTGCGGGATGAAACCCTGGAATATTTGTAAATGTCTTTCTCTTCACAGAGCAGGACCACAAGCAAAGAATTACCCTACCCAAAATGCCAGTAGTGGTGAGGTTGTGAATCCCATGTGGATCAGGTGAAAGACCACATTTGAAATGGTGATATGAATCTAGAAAATGTGTCATATGTGGTGCTATAAAACGCCACAATCATTTATCATGCATGTTTGTATGATGGATTCATCTTTTACTAATTAGTGAGATGTTGTAAAACTGACACACTACAAGGCCATGAGAATGAACCTATTCACTTTTTCCTATGAATATTAATCAAAAGCAGACCCTTTTTCCTTAATTTCTTTGCCAGCTAATGCAGCTATTACTTTTGCCTTTTAGTGTGCCTCTTGATTTTCACCGGAAACCTTTCTTGGAAAAGAATGTTCATCTTCCTATATTTCTCTTCCTATGTTCTGGTCTTACATACTTTGTTTGTGGGGAAACAAAAACCTACAAAGAGTATACTGAAAACTCCTGGAGAAAGCGCTCACACTGTATGAAGTGAAGTAGCACATAAATGCGAGAGAGGACCGCAGGTGGAGTCCTGGGACCGACTCCTCTGTATTCTCGCTGCTACTTGTATAAGAATAAAAACACTGAATGCTAGTCCCTCCTTTTGTTTGTGAAGAGAGTGAAATTAATGAATGGGGTTAAAAAGTTCAAAGTGGAAGGGCATGATTTTAAACAGGGTATTACCTGTAAGAGCCACGTGTGACAGATGGGACTGAGGTTCTTAGTACACATCCTTCTCATCTTTATTGCAACAAGCAAATACACTTATTGACTAGAAATAGCGGCATTCTGTGTGGGTTGAAGAGAGGTGTCAGTCATTTCTTTTTTTGGTCTTTTTGAGACAGGGTCTCGCTGTGCATTTCGGGCTGGCCTTGAGTTCACTTTGTAGCCCATGCTGGTCTTGAACTTGCAACGATCCTCCTGCCTCAGCCTCCCAAGTGCTGGGATTACAAGCGTTCGCCACCACACCTGGCTGAGGTGTCAATCATTAAGAAAAACCAGGAGAAAACGCGGCTTGATCCAGCTCCGCTTTCACTTTTTTTTGGTATTTAAGAGCGCGGAAAGTTAGAGTTTGGGCAGTTTACTCAGGACTGCGTAGCTAGAAAATAATTGAGCGATCTCTGGAGTTTAGATTTTCTCACTGCTTAGGGCATTTCTTTCAGGATATTGCATTAAACTTTATGTATTTCATACTGGTGAAATATGATCTGTGTTTTCATCAACTGTATCTATTAGCCTGAATATAATAAGTGTATTATAATTTATTATCATTGGTATATTATTTCAGATTTTTAAAAAAATGCTTTTAGAAAGATACAGCCATTTGAGTTTACCCAGATCTCTCTCTCTCTCTTTCCCTCTCTCATATATATACCAGTGTCTCAGTCCAGGTGTACATATTGGTGTAATTTCTAAAATCAATAAGGCAGAGTAGCAGTGAGTTCTTTACTCAAAAATTACAACTTTTTTTGCAAATTTCTTTGAATTCATGTTGTGTCACATTCATTATATCAAGAACAGTAAGAGGCTATATATGATCTGTTTTCTCTAATTTCAAATCTTATTCTTGGTGCTCAGTAAGAAAATAAAAGTATTATAAGGTGCAGAATTTATTTTTCTGACTGATAACACTTTATAGCATGAAGAGCGTCCCAGCGTGTAAGAGCTGACTTTATTCCACCAGCACAGAGTTAGTCCATCCCAACCGCGTGATGTACGTGGTTGCCGTTCGGGCCGCACTTCTTCCTGACTGTGTTTGAGGGTGGAGAACGAAGACTATGTACTCAGAGCACGACGATTAGAGTTATTCTTTTCACCACAGAGCTGCTGCCTCACTCAGAAGGGAACGGTGGCTTCTAAGTATGTGATTTTGCAGTTTATATCTTCTTGGTCTTTTTTAAAAAGACATATGAAGCTCTTATGCCATATAAGCCACAATATATCTATCATTATAAAGCACACTTTCACTGATGAAAAATGTTTAACCTTTTTAATACAGAAGTGAAAGTTTTCCTGTCTTATCATAAAATTATTCCTTAATGGGGTATGATGAGCTGGAGGAAGAGGAAGCGCAACTGTGTGACACACCGCCTTTTAAGTGGGGATGTATTTCTAGCAAAACTCTCCTCTGGCCCAAACAGGAAAACAACTGAGGCTCTAAATAATCCTAATTGATACACTGACTTTTTCTTCATGATCATATCCATTGTCATTCCAGTGAGCACTGAGATGAAACTGAGAGCTTAACAGTTACTCTGCATCTTGTGCCTTGTGCCTAGTATCTCATCTAATTTCCATAGTATTTTGGTTGCCATTTTTTAGACCTAAGTATAGCCACTGAGACTCGGAGAAGTTGGATAATTTCATTCAATCTCATACTTCCGATGACAATTGGACTCTGACTTTACACTCCGGTCTCTCCGATTTTATTTTTTAATTAAGCTTCGTGGCACGATGAAGACTTACAAAATGATCGAATTCATCGCAGGGAATGTGCACGTGTGCATGTGCACGTTGGCCCTGCTTTTGATCCCACCCCCCCAACCCTGCTTCCCTCCTCATTTACCCAGCTCTGCTTCTATTTTTTCCTTCTTTCCTTATTTTTTTTCCCTTGCTTCCCCTCTCTCTCCTCTCTACTTCCTTTCCCATTTGCACATTTTCTTCCTATTTCATAAAATCTGTGATCCATTTTGGTTCTTACTTACATTTTTAGTTTCTCACCCCAGAGAAGCAATGCTATATTTACACATCTGTATCAGATTTATTTTACTTAGGAGTATGGTTTCAGGGTGCATCAGTTTACCTAAAATGCCTGGAGTGTATCCTTCTTTATGGCTAAGTAGCATCCTCAACACAGCTGAATTCCACATTTAATCAGTTGCTTTTTACCATAATAACTACCATGAAATAGCCTGCGTCTCTGTGAAACAGAGAGCATTTGGGAAAACCAGTAACACCTGTGAGTAACTAAACTCTGATGAAAACTACAATACACAGCTAGTCCCAGACCTATACATGGTCAAACAAAGGGACAACCTAAGAGACACCAACATATTTGAGATTGACAGAACTAGATAAATCATTAGAATGATCTAGTTCCAGTGTTATGGAGAAATAAGGAAAGCATTATTTGGTCTGTGGTTCCAAGCAAGTCAAGTGGGGGTGAAATTTTCCTTAGTAAGGGATGTCCCTGATGTATAGCATACCCCTGTACACCTTAAAGAAAATTCCAACAGTGTAACACTGATGGCAGGAAGTCTAACTAAAAGATGCCAGTAACTGGTGGGACCCAGACATATCTAATTTGAAATACAGTGCTTTCAGTTATGCTGATAAGTAGAAAGAGTGTGGAAAAGCTGATAGGCTTATGCATATTGTCTGAATTTACGGAAACCTTTCTATATAGGTGGCTGACCATACTATAAAGAATTTAGACACAAGGGTTGATCATATATCCTTTATGGTATTCCTGGGAAGTTCTACTATGGGGAAAGTGAACCTTGTAAAGACTGAAGGCATGAACTGCAACCCCAAACCCACTTATTTATCACAAAGTACCAGTACTACAATAAACCTGAAAGTACCAAGTACCACCAGTAAACCTGAATATTGAGTACTTGGCTGCAGGAGCAGCTTGGATCTCAGGGAGACAGGGAGGGCTCTGCGTGGCCTGTCAGCAACATGCCACAGGCTCTCCCCATGCTGTAGCTGGTAG
Organism: Dinomys branickii; assembly: GCA_004027595.1. Taxonomy (NCBI): domain Eukaryota; kingdom Metazoa; phylum Chordata; class Mammalia; order Rodentia; family Dinomyidae; genus Dinomys; species Dinomys branickii. Next base: position 45,906 of record PVLD010000567.1, on the reverse strand, counting down.
AAGTGTCTGTAACCTTAAAAGTCAGTAGTGCTTGCTACTATCTCCATTAGATACCATCTGTGAAGCCAAATATTTATTTAAATTTCATATAAAAGCCTATCCCAGCATATGTATCTTATACAGATATTTATTTCAATCATTAAAAGTGATTTCTAAATTTATTTCATGAATGGTTCCCTTTATGAGCTTTACAAAATATTATTATTGATTACAATTACATTTTGAATACATGTTTTTTCATTATTGACTGTCAATATCTACTCATGTTGGCTGATGACATTAGAAATGATATTAATTATTCAAATCCTTTATATTTTAAGAAAATTATGCTGATAGAGAATTATTATTAATAATATACTTATAGCAGATGCTCACATTCTCAAGTTTTCATTTAATATATTTGTATTGTTGATTAGCGCAGAGGTTTGTATAAGGTAATCATGCTTAATTGTATTGTTTTTAAAGTTAAGAATGTTAGCTTGATGGTTATTGTATCTGTATAGAATTTTTCAGTTTGTAAACTTTGATATTCATAAAACTTTCTTTTAGCAATTCATTTCACCTTGATGTCCCTAAGAGTAATCTATACAGGAATCCCCTCTAACAAAGAGAAAGTAATGAAAATTTATCGAGAAATGTGTAACATGAGAGAGAATTTTTCTTTCAGAGACTTTAGGCCACTTCTTAAGATGCTTAAATTTTGCCAGTAATGCAGTTCATTTAATCAATACATTTGAGATAAATGGATTTTAGAAGAAAAAGAGTAATATTGGATTTTAACTTGTAAAATGTAGAGAATTTATTCTGAAAATATTAAAATGTTTTTACTGCTTCAAGACCCTAAGATAACTGTTGACTTTCTGACATAATATTCCAAAAGAATGTTATTTTTATGATGTCTGTTACTGCAAAATTTAGCAAGATCTTAAAGGAGAGGTTTTATTCTGTCCATAACATAGAAGGAAAGCAAATCCCTGGGAGAAGAGATGCCATACACAAGACGGCACGTAAGTGGCTGTAGAATGAGACTGGCGTCCTGGTCCCTTCTTTGTGTTCTTCTGCTCAGCTGCTAGGGACTGATAAGCAAATGGTCTCTACTGACGGTCAATACTGAAGTTAATGTCAGCACTCTGAGATTTAAACGGATTAGTGGGTTTTGCACAGTAACTTCTGAGTAGAGTCAGCTCAATTAAAGCTAGGACCATCTCCCTTAGCTCAGTTCATCCTCATCTATTACTTCTCAAAGCTTCAAAGCAACTCTCTGGATGGCACTGATTATGTAACAGCTTGATTCTTGTGACCGTTGCTAGTGTAGAATACTTTACAGTTTTGTGTGTCTCATGGAAAATGATCCAAATTATTTTATTGCGTACTTTGTGCAATGGTATCTGTACATTTCACAAATGTTCTTCAGTTAGGGAGATTGCTTTAAATCAAGACAAGATACATGTTTCAGAAATCATTGCAATTGCTGAAATGTGTATGCAATGATGTGGTCATCACTTAAATATGCAAAGAAGTCTACTAGGTTCGTAAGTATTTGTTGCAGTCAGAGAAGAAACATTTAATAGGTATTAGGAAAAACATTTAAAATAAGTCAATTAAAACATGAAAGTCATTGTCATCAGAAAACTTAACTATTTGGCTTATTTTTTATTTGTTGCTTTTATTTGATTTTATTGAAGCTTAATTATATACAATAAAAAGGACCCATTTAAAAGTACACAACTCTGTTTATTGGCATTCATCATTAATATTTTGTACATATGGGATTTTAAGCCAATATTTCTAATTATGTGTTTGTATTTGGATGAATTCCAAGACTTAGACTATATATAGGCCATCTGAATACTAGTAAAATAAAATAAGTTAGTATTTGATTTGTGTTAAAGTCGTTACTATCCTTTTTTAATAAAAGAATATCCTTGAAGATTAAAATTCCCAATGTGAATTTGAAATTAATTTTGAAAACTTTCTTAAAGTTACCAATAATTTGTACTTATGTATTTCTTAGAACAGTGTCTGACACAAAGCAAGTGTAAAGTAATTAAAATTTCACACCTGTATGGGTTAGAAACTATTTTTAAACCTTCTTATTGATAGTCATGGGAGATAGTCGATACATGCAGATACTGAGTATTCCTGAGAAGCTCGTAGAACTAGTTAGAGGAATTTCTGGGGTGTGGATGCATAAAGTGTATTCCTATAGACTAGATATATTCTTAATGTCTATTTTCTGTAAATATTAGAAAACAATAATGATAGCACTAATGATGGTAATAAATAAATCTATCTTGAGCTCCTTTCTGAGACTTGATTATTTCAACAGACCCTTAGGATCAGCTCCATTCCGATATTTATGTTATCTTTTGTAACCAAACCTACTCTAAGGAACATTATGCAGACCCTCTTTACTACCACACAGATTGTATTAGAAATATTTTATTTGCCAGAAAATGTAAAACAGAGAACTATAATTTTAAGAAACTAGAGATGGTGAGGCCAAAGTTCATGCATAAAATGCTTTCTTGGTATGAGAAGTGCATTCTCAGACTAACATGCATGCAAAGCTGAAATTTCAAAACCTGACTCAGATTTGAGGCTCTTGTCCATGATTTTGCTCACACTGGCAGAAGTAGGTCACAGCACAAATTGTGTTTTCAATTTTATTTAGCATAGAATTTGAACTTTTCTGATATAAAAATAAGAAAAAATATTTTAACCCCTGACTTTATGTGCTTCACTTGTTTGAACTGCATTTTTTATTTTCTCACAAATTAGGAACCATATGTTTCAGCAAAGAGCCCATTAGAGGAACAAATCTTCCTTGAAAGTGTTCAGAAACAAGCTCCGATTTTCTTCCTTACGTAATTTTATTTCCAAACCGAGAGCCAACTGGAGCATGTCAGAAACAGCTGATGAGTAGATGAACTAATGATTCTTACATAACAAGATTAGCTTTCTCACTTGGAAGGATAAAGGGACACAGCATAGAAGCTGAATAATTTCACTGTCAGAATACTGGCTAGTCATGCATTGGAATCTTTCTAGAAAATAGCCTGCCTTCAAATGTTTATATATTGGACAGACAGGAGTATGGGCTTATATAGTAAATAACCATAAGAAAAAAGAGCTAACTAGGTAAGGAGAGCATGAAGCAAAACAGACAAACAGTCTTGTTTATATAAGAGGAGCAACAATGTGAAAGTAAAATGATGCTTGAATTTTACATTGTTTTGGAAGCTGTAAGAGAGGAAGGGGACAATTATCCTGGTAATTCAGAATACAAACCATGTAAGAAAAATAGGGCTGGAGGTACAGCTCAGTGGGGTAAGTGCTTGCCGCTAAGCACTAGGGCCCTGAGTTCGATCTCCGGTCCCGGGGAAAAAAAAAAAAAAGAAAAATATATGGGAGTAGATCTAAAGTGTTTCATACTGTGAGCTTTAAGGAATCACTGTCACTAAATCAAAATGCTTTAGGCAAATGTAAAATTTCTATGTGGGTAAAGGTACATAATATACAAAATTACATCTTGGTTTTAAATGAAACTTAACATAGATGATATAGAATTCTACCAAAATACATACATACATACACACATTCATGTTAATCATTCTCATTAGGGCTATGCTGTGTTTATGAAAGTAAAAGATGCATAAACTATAAAGTGACTAATTCAACAGTCAACAAAGTAGTTTTGAATTTTTATGACACTAAAGAGGGAATATTTATCTAAAACACCATGTGAAACAATTATACAGCCTTATGAAGCAAGTGAAGGGAAGTTAATCATACTTTGAAGGAAATTTTATGGAGAATATTAGTCAACTTTAAGAATGCACACTAGGCGTAATGTCATACATACATTCCTTGTGAGTGTGATTATGCTGCAATATTCTAAGACAACTGGAATAGTGGAAAAAGTTGGTTTCTGAGAGCACACTGTTGTATTCGTCAGCTTTCTGCTGCAAAACAAAACAAAACAATGCAATCACTTCTCCAGAAGTCTCTTAATCCAGTCAAATTGACAATCTGGATGAATAGGCATAACTGTCAAGTGAACACACAATACATCAGATCTAGTATATGTACATTTGCATTAAAGGGAAACATTAGTTTCCTGAATTGCAAAGAAAATTTTAAATGAATATGATAAAATATGAAAGGAAATCATGTGCCCATCAGAAAGAAGTTATAAATGAAATATAGAACAGAGAGTATCTCAAATAAGAGATGACAGTGTCAATCAGTTATGATCTGGGAGCAGAGATAACTTCTCCAATCACCTTTGAGCACTCATATCTAATTGGAGATGCCATTTCTAAAATGAGCATGTGCACATTAGGTTGTATTATCCTGACTATAATATTTAATCAGTTTAGCTGCTTCTGAGAAAGATGTGCTTCCTGTGGAATGGTATGTTAGCCAGGCATGGTGGTACATACCTATAACCCCAGCACCCTTAAAGAGTGAAGCAGTAAGATTGCAAATTTGAGCTTAGCCTGGCAATTTAGCAAATGAGAGATCCTGTATCAACACTGGAAAAAAAAAAAAAAAGCTGAGGAACAGTCTGTAATTGGGTCCTATTCTGGCTGTCGTGATAAAGACTATGTGAAGATGAATGATTTCCTTGTTGTTATATATCCATCAAGAGATTTGTTAATATATTTTTGTAATGCTCTGAATTTAGAAAAGCACACAAACAAAAGAAGTGTTTTCTATCTTCTGATGAAGAATAGTAAGACTCAGATAATGAAAACCAAAAGAAATAAAACAAAAGCAAAAGATCCCAGGATACACAGTTTCATGGAGTTGGCATACCTGTCCCAAACTACCACCTTTGAACAATGCTTACACAAAGAAAAAAAATACCCCGATGGACCGCCCACCACAGGGTGTTTTACTGGCAACCAAATACAATTCTAAGGGACAACACTAATCTTACAGTTACCTTTTGGAAAATTGTTGCCAAAAAGTTGGGGAACATGGAAAATTCATTAAATTACAAGTAATGACCCAGCCTCCAGTGTGGACAATGTTTTCGGTGGCCAATTTTGTGCAAAATACCAATGTCCTTATTTAACTTCACATATAAGTAAAAGAGGGTTAATGAAAAGAGAAAGTGAAAATGATTAATAATAAAACATATTAATTTAAACACTTTGAGAGAAATAAACAGCGTGATTTAATATATAAAAAGGAGGAAAGAAGTATTTACCTAGTAAGCCTGGTGAATATTGCTGTGAATAATGGGGTCACCATGTCAGTGTTGCAAAGAATAAAGCCTAAGCACACAAAAAAGAGCATGCACAGCCACCTGAGAACGCTGTTTTGTGAGGTCCCATATTTTTTGTTTGTTTGTATTTTTTGTTTTTTGAGACAGAGTCTTGCTATGTAGCTCAATCTGGCCTTGAACTCACTATGTTGTCCAAGCTGTTCTCAAACACATGGCAATCCTCCTGCCCTAGTCTCCCAAGTGCTGGGACTACAGGCGTGCACCACCACACCTAGGCTGAGGTGTCATAATTCTATTATTGGCTTTTACCTGTCACTGTAATTTTGTTCTTTTGCTTCACCTTTGTAAAATCTCTTAAAATAAACAAATTTACTTTATCAAAGAGGAGTTACTGAGTGCTTTTAAAAACTCAGGAATAAATACTGAATTTTTTTATTGTTCTCCATACCATTCTTCCAGTCATCACTGCATGGGGATTTATTACAGGTTCACTAGCATTATTTCCATTGTCTCATGCACAAGCACCCTACTTTTCAACTGTTCCACCTTCTAGTCTTTCCATTTCAAAACCTTTCCAGAAAGTGAATTCTAGTAGAGGCCTCTAAGGCTATAATTTTATTTCCCAAACAAAAAACACTTTTTGAGTATGGTTTACTTTCCTGTGGTTCTCTCCATACCACCAAAATGAATACAACCCTATTCCACAGTATTTACAGGGAAAATGCTTCATATGTCAGGCATAGCTACATGTCTCAATCTCACCATGTTGTCTTTTGTTTTATGGCCATACTAGGATCCGTGATGAGATTTCTCTTGAGGAAATTGTGAAATAACGCCTGTAAATGCCCTTAGAATGGAGAAAATTCGGAAAAATATTCTTTCCAGAACTGATCTTTCCAAACCTGTCCAGAAATGAGCCATTTTCTTTATCTAGAACTGTCTGAAAAGGGGGATAAAGAGTGTAGGAGGGAAGGCAGTGGCTGATGGGATGTACAGCTCCATAGGAGCCGACCGTGGTGGCGCCATGCTCACGGAACATGTCGTGGGGGGGTGGGGGTGGGGAGAACTTGGGATGTACGAGGCTGGCTGCACTCCACACTTCTCAGAGTCGCCTTCGGCTAGGGCAGGCCTTTCCAGTGTACTTTCCTGAGACTTGACTTTCCCTTTCCTCAGAGGAAGTCCTTAATAAGTTTTCAAATTTATGTGAGAATTTTACTAGACAACGCGTTTCCACAGTTATGCAAGAAATGGATCACGCTGTAGATGTTGTTTTGCCTCTATTACTTTACATACACTACAGTGATGGTCTAATCACAGCTCCGTCTCCTGGACCTCTCTCACTGCTAGATTTTGCACTGTGTTCTGGCTTTTAACCACAGAAGTATCCTCAAATTTTCGTTGTTTCCCTATTAGTTATCACCAATCTTTATTCCTTCCCTATTCACTTGAAACATCATGGTCAAATCTCAGTTATGCTATCGGTAATCTCCCAGGTTTTTCTTGGATAAACCTCCAGCTGTGCACCTCCTTCTCACCCTATTCAGGCTGTGAGAAGCTATCGGGGAAAATTAGAACCTGAAGCTTGTAGAACCATGGACGACGCCATCAGCGCTCACTGACTCCATCAGTCCTTCCTCACTGCTTCAGTATTCTTCAGATTCTCTGTAGAATTTCCTAACTGGGTGATACCTAACATGTATTTCTGAGGAATATTTTGCATAGAAGAGAATCGGAAGATGGAAACTTTTGCAACTTAGTACACCGATTTCTAGCATACAAACGTGCCTACCCTGTCCTGCTATTTGCCCTCTTCTTTAAAATGAGGTTTTTTTTTTTTCCATCTGTACCAAGATTCTGTTCTCTGGTGCTTCTTTAAGGATACATTTCATAAATTATCCTTCTCCCTCAGTCTCGTTTCTATTCTTTCCTATCTCATTCTTCTACTTTTAAATTTGGTATATTTTCTTCTACCTTAAAAAATAGCAGTTACAATCAATAGGCAAAAGAGAGCACAAGATTTAACCTCTTACCCCCAGCCACCCACCAGCGTATTTGTCCCTTCTGCTTTGCAAACGTTGACACGTTTTGTGTGATCACTGTATGTAGTTTTTCACACCTCAGTGATTCCCTCTAGCTACTGTTCTTCATCCTCACTTCCCACTGGTCCATTAACTTGTTTCTCCCGAGGTAACCAGTGAAGTGACTGTGTTTATTGAGAGTGCTTTGTCACTGCACCATCTCACCTGAAGTATATGGTAGTGAAAAATATCAGTTCTTCCTTGTAAAATCAGATGTTTTGTATGACAGTTGGAGTGTGGAAAGGAGATCGCATGGGGTGGATGTCCCACATCCTGCACAAACTGGAGGACAACGTACCAGAGATGAACAGGAGTGTCTCAAGAAATCCAGGGATAGTTCAAGTTTAGAGTCAACAAATTCAGAAACATATATGAGTCTCTCAGGTAACTCACGAAGTAAATGCCTTTAGAACGCAAGGAATACGAGTTCCTTCTCTATCGTATACCTACTATCTAGCAATTAGAACTGTCAACATCAGCACAAATGTAGACAGTTGAGACTCCCCCTCCGTATATGTCTGGATGGCACAGCCACCGGTGCTAGTGTTAGAGGATGAGGAAGAGATAGGAGAACTTGACGGAGCTCCGCCCAGTAAGAAGAGGGTTTCTCCCCCGCCAAACCAGCGCCTTACTCTAAGTGCTGGTGTCTGACTTCCAGTTCTTCATGTAAAGTACTGGGTTCTTTCCTGTCGACATGCCTAAACATTTATATAGATATCACAATTTGTCCTCTAATTCAGGAAACAATCAATTGAAACAGATCACACAGCTAGGGAGAAGACAAATGTTAGCCACACATGGGAGTTAAAAAGATGAGGGATTTAAATCAACCCTTGCTCTCAACACATCCCTCTGCTTCTAAGGAAGCTCTTCATGTTCTGTAATCCTATCCAACCACTTCTTGTGATTTTTTCATAGTTAAACAGTTTACAATTTTTGAAGTATCAAGGAATGAACCTAGATCTACTGGGCTGAGCAATATCACAAATCCTATTAAATCATATTGTACCATTCTATTTTTATTTTATTGAAACAAGTTTTCTCTCAGTTGCTAATTTGTCAAGGTTAGGCTGAATCTTGCCATCCTACTGCCTCAGCTTTCCAAGTAGGTGAGATTACAGACATGCATGTTTCAGGATTCTGCCTTTGCCCTTAGTTCTGTCTCTTCAAATCCTACAGCTTGCTGCCATTAGCTTTCCTAGCTTCTGTGTAGCTACGTATTAGTGAGTGTGATGTATAACCTGAATGTTATAGCCATTAGTAATTAAGACCCAAATAAATGACTGTGAGATTTCCCAACCCACAATGAAGTGACTATCAAATAATAGGCCAGATAAAGCTGACAAAATTGATGTAGTCCATAATTTTATTTTTATTCAATAAATTCTGATATTGTTGAAAGATATGGCTGGTCTATGTTGATGACAGTGAAAAAAATAGACAAAAACAAAAATAGAAGCATCTCTAGAGCAAACAGAGCTCACCAAAGATAAAGACCACGCGGCTGACCAGAGGAGGAGCCGCCTTCAGAGCTACTCAGGGAAATTCAACCAAAACACAGTAACTGGAAGAAAGGGGAGGTACATACACCCTGAGACTCAAATCAGTCTGATGGAAGAAGAGACTAATAGATCAAGCAAAACAGAAAGGACTTAACACATACATCAGCAGCACACCCCGCTGCCAGTGGGTTGCTGGATAGGAACAACTGCCCACCATACTTGGAATCTTAAAAAGAAGAACCAGAAGAAAAAAGGATATACTAAAATAACGTGGCTAAATCAAACCATACAGGACAGACTTGGGATGTAAGGTCCCCTGTCTCCTCTGTCTTCCTCCAAACAGAAGACGCTACAGCCCAGCAGTAAATTCTACCAACAAGAACTGCTCCCTCCCTGACTATTGGCCAAAGATTACTTAAAGATAATTCTAAATAGTTCTTATGAAGAGTTAGGTGTAAATTAGATCTATTGGAGTAATATAAACTTTTAAACATGAATCTGGAAAAAGAAGACAATGTCTTTTAAAAGATACATGGTTAAGGTATTCAAGGAGAAGAAATAACCTCCAAAAGGCCATAAGTCGTCTAACTAGAGGAAATAGGACATATTTTTACTTAGTGCATATTTTACTACTCACATTACATTATAAAGAACATATATAATTTATGTAAATAAGTCCTATTACTTAAGTTACATCACGCTGCAGGTTCTTCTACTGCTTTGTTGTAACTTTTTTCTTAGTATGTTTCAAATTTCAGCTGTATGATGATTTTTACAAATCTAAATTACTAAATCTTGTATCATCCAGCCAAATATATCCAAGTATATACCACTAGCTACATCTATTTCTATGTTTCACAGTATCTCAAACTCACATTTCCCAAACAAAAGTCCTGATCCCTGTATGTTTTTCCTTATCTTACAAGTCAGCTTATAGTGCTGGTTATCTACCATGTTTGTATGAAACAGTCTTTTGTTCTTCTGGATGCCCAGGCTAGACTTGGGATTGACATCATCAGTCTCTTATCCATGCAAGTAACCATGCCAAATCGTTCATTGGATCCTGTCCATTTTGTTCTGTCTTATCTATCTTTTTTATTAATTAAGTTTATTGCTAATTTCAGGTAGACATAATGAGCACATTCATCATGGTGCATTTGTACCTGTACCTGATATATTTTAATTTTTTCCTCTATTCTCCTATCCCTTCACCCACTCTTTGCCTCCTTTTCACAAGAATTTGTTTCCATTTTTCCTTCTTTTCTCTTTTTTCTTTTCCTTTCCTTCCTTTCCCCCTACCCTTCCATAGTTCTCCTCCCACTGGAGCATGTTCTTCCTTTTTGATAATATATGGTATGCATTTTGGTCCTTATTAATGCTTTTTGAAAACAATATATTTACATGTGTGTTTTTGATTTATTTCACTTAAAAGTATGGTCTCAGGGTGCATCCATTTACCAAAGGAAAGAGATGACAATAATAAATATATGTGCACCAAATACCAGCATACCCAAATATACACAACAAATATTAACAGACACGAAAAATCACATAAACACAAACACAACTGTAATGCTGGAACCTAACACCCCACTGTCACAAGTAGACAGATCACCAAGAAGAATGAATCAAGAGCAAAGCTCATATGAGGGAGGAGATTAGAAAGATAAGTGCACAAAATTAATGTTTTTGAAATTAAAAAGCAATATAAAGGATCAATGCATCAGAGTTGACTCTTTGAAAAACTAATAAACCAACTTTATCAGAAAAGGAAAGAAAAGACTAAAATCCATGCAGTTAGAAGTGAAAGGGGTGAAACATCAAGGGATCCCGAAGAAATCCAGAATATTATACATATCTACTTTGACAAACTTTATTTTAATAAGATGGAAAACTCAGAAGAAATGGACAGATTCCTAGATACATATGAATTACCAACACTGAGTCAAAAAGATATAAAAATTCTAAATAACATAGTATCAGTCAATGAAATTGAAAATGTAATTAAAATCTTGCCAACAAAGAAAAGTGTAGGTCCTGATAAAAGCATTACTAAATTCTAGAAGAAATTTAGAGAATATTTAGTGTCATTATTCCTCAAATACTTTAATGAAATTGAAAGGAAAGCTATACTCCCAAGTCATTCCTGGAAGCAAGTGTTACTGTGATGCAAACAGGGAACAATCCAACCGAAGAAGAATTGTGAACCAGTCTCCCTAATGAACATAGATGTAAAAACTCTCAGTATTATACTCGCAAACAGAATGCAGCAAATCATGAAGAACAGTATACACCAATATGAAGTAAAATTCATTCCAGGGATGTAGAGATGATTCAGCATACACAAATCAAAAACTGTAATACATCATATCAACAGAGCCAAGACAAAATTTGCATGATCTTAGTAGAAATAGAAAAGTCATTTGACAAAGTCCAAAATCCATGCCTAATAAGAACCCTACTGAAAACTTTAAAAGATAATCTTTACCTCAATGTGATAAAAGCAATCTGTATCAAAACAGCAGCCAACTGCACACTAAATGGTCAAAAACTAAAAGCTTTCTCTCTAAATTCAGGAACAATATTAGAATTCCGTAGTCACCACTCCTATTCATTATGGTTCTGGAAACATTGTCCAGAGCACTTATGCTACAGGAAAAATGATGGGAAAGGAAGGAGTTAAATTACCATTACTTACAGATGACTGATAATCCATGTAGCAGACACCCCAAAACTCCACCAAAAGACTTCTGGGATAACCAAAGTCAGCATGTAGCTTGATACAAAGTCAATGCTCAAAAATCAACAGCACTCCCACACACGAATAACATCACTGAGCGAGAAATTAGGGAGATGACACTTGTCATAGCAGTGTCAAAAAAAAATACTTAAGAATCAGTCTAACAAAGGAAGTAAATATCTTTACACTGAAAACTACAGTACTCTGAAAAAGGAAATTGAAGAGGATATGAGAAAATGGAAAGATATCCTTTGATATTGGATAGGATGAAACCAACTTAGTGAGAATGGCCATACTCCCGAAATTGTTATACAGATTTAATGCAGTCCCAATCAAAATAACATTAGCATACCTTATAGAAGTAGAGAATTCCTAAAATTCAGTAGGATTCAGAAGAGATCTAGAATAGTTTCAACCATTCTGAACAACAAAGAAAAAGCAGAGGACATCACAATGCCTAATGTGAAATTATACTACAGAACTACTCTTCTAAATACAGCATGATACTGGCCAAAAAAAAAAAACAGATCTGATGATCAGTGATGTAGAAATAACTAAATAACCCCAAATACATTCAGCGAAGTTATCGTTGACAAAGGGGTCAAACAGCTTCACTGGAAGAAAGATATCTTCTTGAATAAGAGGTGCTAGAAAAACTGGCTGTCCACAAGCCAAGGACTAAAACTAGATCTACGTCTATCAGTATACACTGAACTAAAATAAAAATGAATCAAAGATCTAAACACTAAAAACAGAAACTCCAATTCTTCTGGAAGATAGGGTGAGGAGAACTCTTGAAGACATAGGTGCATGCAAATAATTTATGAACAAAACCCAGATTATTGGAGAAATATTAGAAAGAATGTAGGATCTCATGTTACTGAAAAACTTTCCACAGCAACAGAAATCAACAGCAGAGTGAAGAGAAAGCCCATAATTTGGGAAAAGGATTTTGTCAGCTATTTCTCACATATCTTTAATATCTTTAGTATGTAAAGAACTCAAAAAACTCATACCTCACAAATTTAAAGGCCTACAAAATTGGGCACCTGATGTGAATACACACTTCTCAGATGAAGAGGTAGAAACTGCAAATAAACATATGAAAAATTATTCAACATCACTGGTCATTTGAAAGATGAAAATTAAAACAATTCTAAGATTCCATCTCATTCTAGAAAGAATGGCAATTATCAAGAAATGAACCAATAACAAATACTGGTGGGACTGTAGGGAAAAAGATCCATTCTCCACTGCTGCTGGGAGTGTGGAGTGGTGCAACCACTGTGGAAATCAGAGTGGAGATTCCTCAAAGAACTAAAACTAGAGCCTCCCTTTGGACCAGTTGTTCTTCCACTTGCTATATTCCCAAAAGAATCAGAAACATAAATCACAGCAATATCTACACCCTCGTGTTCACAGCAGTACAGTTTATAATATCAAAATCTTGGGAACAGCTTAAATGCCAACAAATTGTTAAAGGGATAAAGAAGATTGTTTTATACAGTGTAGTAGTACTCAGCATAAAGGGTAAACTTGAGCCTATCATTGTTTTTTCTTGTACAGTTCAACTTGAGATCAAAATGCATACTATATTTTACAAGATCATTCCTGTCTAGTCACAGGTCAATTTGCTCAGCCTTATCTCTCAGGAGTCCCTTCCCAGCACCATCTATGTATGAGGACAGAGCTGTCTTTACTCCTTAACTTTGGCAGGTCTGTCTTGTGGGTTTTATAAGTGTTGTTTTTTGTAGGAATCTATTTTCTCAGATCACTGCCTTCTCAGTTCCCAATTTCTGCAAGTTATACATCCTTCCCAAAGCATTCTGTGCCTGTCTGGTACCTATTTATTTACTAATCTAAATCTCTTACTAGAGGGTCATATCTCTATTACCTAAATTATGTCTGATAATTGATATGCATTGAACAATTTTGTATTATTTAATACATTACATTAATGTATTCACATTAATAAGTGATTTGTGCCGCTTTTACAAATAGGCTGTACCTTATTAAATGGGCCAAATAATTATTAGTTGGTATTGTTTGTTTAAATTAATACAGTTCTTTGATAATGATTAACATATAGGAAGAAATGAATATTTATTACAGCATTGATTGTGAAGGGATATTGCTGCTTAAAAATGAAGTACCAAATTAGAAAACTATTACACTATGGATAGTATAGCAAACCAAATGATTCACTTGGTCTAAGGCCACTTTGACCTACACGACACATGACCAGTGGCCATTCTCATCCGCATCACTTACTCTCACTCTAGAGAAACATTTACCATTGTTGAGGGGTTTAGTTAAATGCTTTTGACATGTAGCGGTGCTCAGTCTGTGTTTGACAACACTGAAGAGCAGACATGCTGGGAGAAACCCTGGAGCTATCATGGGCGCTCATGGAAGGACACGGGTACATTTAAGTCCCCAGTTTTCTTGGAATTCTGAAACATAAGTGCTTTTTCTCTAATTTAATTGGCATGACATATAATTCTGTTATAGCAAAATGACCTCTCACTAAGGTATTCTCATGTTATGAGAGATGAGTGCTTAGGTGTTCTCAAATGCAGGGGGAATTAGGATGAGTTTGGAAACAATCTGAAGCAGGACATCATCTAATAAATGAGTGATGATAATACCACCTGCCTACTAAGTGAACACAGTGAGGAAAGTTAGGCCTATATAATACCTTTTACTAGAAAAGAAGGAAACCCTGGTTCTGCATACCTCATTGCCAGGCAATTTATGAGACTCTCTGAGTTGGTCATTATCTTGCTCATTACACATGCCTGGGTGTCTTTCCCAAAGAGAAAAGCCTGTATGAAATACCAACAACAGGGGCTGGGATATAGCTCAGTGGAATAAGCGCTTGCCTAGCAAGCGTAGGGTCCTGAGTTAAATCCCCAGTACCGCAAGAAATACCAACAACAAACAAAAAAATAAAAATTTGTACTGCATATGTATGGAAACATCTTTATGCATAAAGAAGTTGTGGAAAGATTCATAGAAACTTCAGTACTAAATATGGGAAAGTTAGAGGTTAAACAATATTTATTTCATACACCTGGATAAAATTTAAATATCTTAGGGGCATCAACATACACCTAAAACTTTCTATTGACACAGTAGCTATATTTTTCTATTGTTTTTCATGCTTTAGTTGGATAATTTTCATTTATTGTTGCATTGGGAAACAAGTGGCAGAAAAGAGGGAAAAAGATCAACATGAACATTGATTATATTACCATAAAATACAGGAGAATATTTATCTCCAGTGATTCAATTTCTGCCTTGAACGACTTTTCTGTTTGTACATACAATTAAGAACCCTGTTCAGTTCAATTCACTTTAATAGCCTATTCAAGAAGGCACCTTATGTAGAACCCCCAATAATGGTGGGGCACTTAAATAAGCTTTCAGAAACAAAAATAAATAAGAAATTCTCTCTGTTCTAGAGAAGTTCCACAGGCATGTTCACTTGACTTGAAAAAATCTTTGGAGGAATGTTTTCTAAGGTATTTTGAATTTAAAATCCAAAAGCGTATCTTTCTGCTTATCCTCACACATATGACCTACCTTTTTTTTTGTCCCAGGAAATGAACTCATAACCTCACCCTTGTGCCACTGAGCTATATCCCCAGTCCTTACCTTTTAAAAAATACTTTATTGAATGCATGACTTCACACTTGTGCCACTGAACTATATCCCCAGCCCTTACTTTTTAAAAAACTTTACCTTTTCAAAAATAATAAATAACAGCACCTAAAACCATAAAAACCAGAAGAGAAATTGAGTTCTGAAACTGAGAGGAGAAAGTGGCACGTAGCAAGGATGTATGATCCTTTATTTCTTAGAGAAACCTAGTTAAAAACACATGTGGGCAGTCTAATTGGAACCGCAGCTCTCCGGTAGTTTCTTCTCTTAGTTCAGTCTATGTAGACGTCCTTTACCATGATGACATAGGTTTAGACAATGACAGTAAGAAAGCCAATAAGAGTAGAAAGTGTTTTGTTTTTAAAATTCCAATCAAGGAGTTGGAAAATCAATTAATTTGGCATTTTCCATTATGTTGAATCATTTACCTCGCAGCTCTATACTGTTAATGAAACTTGTTTATGTTCTCCCTTTGGATTTGTTTGGTAAAGCCATGCTAAATTGAATATTAACTAACGAATACTTTTACTTGGGTCTCATCATTGTTATTACTGATGCCATTCAATTGGGCAAGGGTATGTGTATTGCTACATTGTGTTGAATGGCCATAGTGTGGTATCTGCTAGAGAAACTTAAAATTCAAACTATAACTTTCCTATAATAAGGAATTACTAACTATACATACATACGGTTTGGAAATAAATGAACAATTCCCAGGTTAACTCACTGCTTTGGATGACAGGAGTGACAGAAAGATTATCTATTTTTGTGGTCCATGAAATGCCTCTTACTACCAGGGCAAATGATTTGAAAAGTGAAGGCAGTACTGAGACAGAGAGACAGACAGAGGCAGAGACAGAGGCACTGACAGAGACAGGAACATGGGCAGGGGCAGGGCAGGGGTAGGGGTAGGGATGAGAGACAGCATCAGAGAGCAAGAGAGAAAAATTTATTGTAGATACTGTCTTTTGTCCTTTAGTAAATATATTTATTTTTAATAAAAAAAATTGTGAATATAAAAGAGACAAGAGACGGAGTAGTTACTGGGATGAAGGTTTATGTATATCTGATTCTCAGTGATTGGTTTTTAATGTATTTATGAAAAACTTAAAAGCCTAAACATTTTTTGAAGGATCCATGCTAGAAAACTGTTTTCTTTAACAGGGATCATCAAACTTTGATTGGATTTGGAAGAGTGTCCCCCCATGACTCAGACGTTAAAGACTTTGACCCTAGAAAGGTGATATTGGGTCTAGGTGGAAACTTCAATGGGTGGGACTTAATGAGAAGTTTTTAGTTCATGGGAGCAGACTCTGCAAAGAGATGGAACCTCAGTCTCTCAGAGTCTCTCTGCTTCCTAACCCATGATGTAAGCTGTTTGCTTGAAAATACACTCCTTACTACTGCCATTATTTAACTTTAGCCAAAGCACAAAAGCAAGAGGGTCTCCTGATCTAGGACTAGAACATGGAGAGCTGGGTGCTAAATGAAGCTTTTCCCTTTATAATTCATTCCCTTAGGGATTTTGTCATAGTAACAGAAAACTGCCCAAGCCTAAATTTGAAACTACATAAAAATAATACCTAGAGATGGGGAATGGAAGAGGGTAGAAGCATATGAAATACACATATAGAGTAAACCTACTTGGGATAACTGGTGCTGTCATCTATACTTAGCACAGTAGCCAGTTGAAAAGAAAGGCGTTTCCTTTTTTTTTAAAGAAATACATTTCTTAGCGATAATTTGTACTAGATCCAAAAAAGTTGATCTACATGCAAGATTTTTTAAATTTAAAGAATAAAGGAAGAAAATATATTAACAAACAGACATCCATTTTCCAAATAGCATATGAACAATACAAACAATACAGAGTTACAGACAAAGTAGTAGGAAATTAACAATGGTTATTGTATTATGTATTGATATCTTCAAAGTGGTTTCTCAGGAAAACAGAGACATGCAAGAATGATCAAACCAGTAATCATTAACTGTTCCTTTCAGTAAAGCAATAGAAGACAGTGGTACAACTGTTAGCTACCCTGTATATACATTCATTCATAATTTCCCCTTCTTTCCCTTCTCCTTTCCCTCACCCCAGTTGCCCCTTACTTGTGAGCGTTTTCCTTTGATTTCACAAAATCTATCATACCTTCTAGTTTTTATTCATTCTTTTAGGCTCTAACACTAGTGAAACAATACATTGCTTACACATGGAGGTCTTGTTTATTTCACTTATGAGTATGGTCACTAGTTATGACCATTTACCTATAAAAGCCTTGGGTTTATCTTTCTTTATAACTGAGTAATACTCTACTATATAAAAGTACCACAATTTTTTTATCCAGTCCTCAGTGGATGGACATTTGGGTTGCTTCCACAATTTAGCAATTACAAATTGTGCTGCTATGAACATGGGTGCACATATATCACTGTGATATGATGTTTGCAGATTTTCTGGGAAAATACCCAGAAGGAGAATAGCTGGGTTGAATGCGACCTCTAGACCAAGTTTGCTGAGGAATCTTGAAACTTATTTCCACAGTGATTTCACCAATCTGCGCTCCCACCAGCAGCAGAGCAGAGTTCCTATTTCTCCACAGCCTCACCAGCATTTGTTATTGGTTGATTTCTTAATGGCAGCCATTCTTACTGAGGTGAGGTGAAATCTCATTGTTGTTTGCATTTCTCTAATAACTAATGATTTTGAACAGTTTTTCATGTATTTATTTGCTATTTGTATTTCTTTATCTGAGAAGTATGTACTCATCTCAGATGCCCATTTGTGGATTGGGTCTTTGAATTTGGAGGGGCTGATGTTTTCCAACTCTTTATATGTTTTAGATAGGAGATCTTTGTCTGAAGGACAGTCAGATAAAATTTTTTCCCAATTTGTGGGTTTTCTTCTTACTCTGTGGGTGATGTCTTTAGATGTGCAGAAACTTTTCACTAAGATGAGATCCCACTTGTTGATTCTTTGAAGTATTTCATGGGCAGTTTGTTTTTTGTTCATAAACTTTCTGCTTACCCCTATGTCTTCAAGGTCTTTACCTACTTTCTCTTCTAATAGATTTAGTATGTCTGTTTTAATATTGAGATCTGTGATACATTTTTATTTAAGTTTTGTACATGGTGATAGACTTGGGTCTATTTTCAGTCTTTGGCAGGTGAAGAACCAATTTTTCCAGCACCATTTATTAAAAAGGCTGTCGTTCTTTCAGTGAATTTTTTGGCTCCTTCATCAAAGATTATGTGGCTGAGTGTGTTTGTGGTTGAGGCTGAATCTTCCAGTCTGTTCCACTGATCTTCTGGTCTGTTTTTTAGCCAGTACCATGTTGATTTTATTACAGTAGTTTGTAGTATAATTTCAGGTCAGGGATTGTGATTCCACCTGGCTTGTCTTTGTTGCACAGGACTGCTTTTGCTATTCTGGGACTCTTCTGGTTCCAGATGAATTTAAGAAATGTTTTCTCTAGATCTGTGAGATATGTTAATGGTAGTTTAATGGGAATTGCTTTGAATCTGTACAACAGTTTTGGTAGTATGGCCATTTTCACAATGTTGATTCTTCCTATCCATGAGCAAGGAATGTTTTTCCATTGATTGAAATTTTCTTCAATCTCTTTTTTCAGAGTATTGTAATTTTCATTGAATAGATCTTTCACTTCTTTTGGTAGACTGATTCCTAAATATTTCACTTTCTTGGATGCTATTGTGAAAGGTATGGTTTCTTTAATTTCTCTCTGTTTGTTGTTTGTGTATAGGAATGCTATTGATTTTTGGGTGTTGACTTTGTATCCAGCTACACTGCTGAATTTGCCAATTACTTCAAGAAGTCTTCTTGTGGAGTTTTTGTGGTCTTCCATGTAAAGTATCATGTTATCTGCAAATAGTGATAGTTTTACTTCTTTCTTTCCTATCCTTATTCCTTTTTTTTTTCTCTCTCTTATCTAATTGCTCTGGCTAGTGCTTCCAGTACTATGTTGAACTGGAGTGATGACAGTGGACATCCTTGTCTTGTTCCAGATTTTAAAGTAAAAGCTTTCAGTTTTTGTCCATTTAGTATGATGTTGGCTGTTGGTTTTCATAGATGGCTTTGATCAGGTTTAGGTAAAGACCATCTGTTCCTATTTTCTGTAGAGTTTTTATCATAAATGCATGTTGGACTTTGTCAGAAGCTTTTTCTGCATCTATTGAGATGATCATATGGTTTTTGTCTTTGGCTGTATTGATATGGTGTATAACATTAATTGATTTGCAAATATTGAACCATCCCTCTATTCCTGGAATAAATCTGACTTGATTGTGGTGTATGCTTTTCTTGATGATTTGCTGCATTCTATTTGCTGGTATTTTATTGAGTATCTTTTCATCTATATTCATTAGGGAGAATGTAGTTCTCTTCTTTGGTTGAATCTTTCTCTGGTTTTGGTAACAGTGTACTTGCCTCCAAAAGTGACTTACGGAAAATTGCTTCCTTTTCAGTTTCATGAAGAGTTTGAGGAGTGTTCATATTATATTTTCTCTGAATTTCTTGTAAAATTCGGCTGTGAATCCATCAAGGCCTGGGTTTTTCCTTGTCTGTAAATTTTTAATCACATTTTCAGTCTTATTAATTGATATTGGGTTGTTCAGGATTTTTATATCTTCTTGACTCAGTCTTCGTAATTTGTACATATCTAGGAACCTACCCATTTCTTCTGAGTTCTCTATCCTATGGTAGTAAAGATTTTCAAAGTAGGCATTAATGATCTTCTGACTTTCTGTACAATCTGTAGTAATTTGATCCTTTTCATTCCTTATTCTATGAATTTGAGTTCTTTCCTTTTTTTTGATAGGGTTGGCTATGACTTTATCAATTTTATTTATTCTTTCAAAGAACTAACTCTTCGATTCATTTATTTTTTGTAGGGTATTCTTCATTTCAATTGCATTAATTTCTGCCCTGATCTTTATTGTCTCCTCCCTTCTTTGGGCTTTGACTTGACTTGTTTTTCTTTTTCTAAAAGTTTAAGGTGCGGTGTTAGGCTATTTATTTGTTTTCTTTCTGTTTTTCTTATATATGAGTTCACTACTATAAATTTCCCTCTGAGGACTGCTTTCATTGCATCCCACAGATTCTGGTAAGTTGTATCTACATTTTCATTTGTTTGTATGTATGTTTAAATTTCTTCTGTGACCCATTGATTGTTCAGGAGGGTGTTGTTTAATTTCCAGGTGTTTATGGAGCTTTTTGAGTTCCTTCTGTCATTAGTTTCCAATTTCATTGCACTGTGGTCAGATAATATATATAGGATAATTTCAATTCTTTTGCATTTAAGTAGGTATGTTCTATGGGCTTGAATGTGGTGTAATTTAGAGAAAGTCCCATGTGTAGCTGAGAATAATGTGTATTCTAATGTTGTGTGGTGGAACACTCTGTGTACATCTACTAAGTCCATTTGTTTGCATCTTTGGTTCAGATCTTTTATTTCTCTTCTGACTTTTTGTACAGTTGACCTATCTCTTTGTGTTGAAGGGTGTTGAGGTCATTTATTACAATAGTGTTATTGGTTATGTGGGTTTTCATGTCTGTAAAGATTTGTCTTATGTAGTTTGGTGCCCCAATATTTGGTGCATATGTGTTTAGGATTGTTATCTCATCCTGTTGCAGTTTTCCCATAACAAGTATGTAGTGACCTTCTTTCTCTCTTTTGATTGTTCTCAGTTTGAAGTTTACATTGTCTGTAAACACAGTAGCTGCTCCTGCTTTTTTTGGGTTCTTATTGAATGAAGGATTATTTTCCATCCTTTGACTTTCAGTCTATGGATTTCCTTTTGAGTAAAATGTGTTTCCTGTGTACAGCATATCATTGGATTTTGTTTATATGTAAGATTTACACTCACACATACATATACATATACACATGAACTCGTGAGGACACACACTCAAAAATCAAAACAATCTTCTCACCAAAAGGTTTTCATACACTTAAATAGGATTTATAACTAAAATATCTGTTAATCTTATCTATAATGTTTGTGCTGTTTTATAATAACTAATTATGTCATATTCTTCTGAATTACTAATGATTTTCATCCTTTATATAATACAGTGAAGTACTAGTTTCTTTTTTCCTCTGAAAATGATTAACTAGCAATATCAGTAATTTAGTACCTAACAAAACAGGATGAGATTTTAGTTTTCTGAAAGATGTGTTCAAAATCTGCACTGTACTTAAACATTTTTTGTCTTTTAATTATTTCATAAAACTCACTGTTGCCTTTTTATTGTAGCACTAAAAGTCATCCAATTATCATTTCATTATACTTAGTGCTTCTTGGTCTAGAACTTATGTATCATGGCTGAACATATAACTAAGTTTTAGAAGGATTTCTAACAGAAATCATATAACCAAAGTGGTAGTTGTGAAATTAAAATTTCGAACATTTGCTCTTAACTATTGGATTTAAAATTATTTGATTTGGTTTGTCAATAGTAAGTTAAGGAAATATGCATTATTTGTTTCATCTATATTGTAGTATTAAAATAATTATTCAGCAGATTTTATCCTTAGGGGTGTGCTCTGTTTCAATGCACAGACTAAAGTTGCTTTGCTATTCTAGGGGAAACTCATGAAGTTTTGAATTTATGACTGCATCTTAAAGATGAATTATTTAATATCTATGTCTTTGTATTTTATTTAAAATTTTTGATAATAGTAAATGTTTTTGTTAATCTACATTTTGTTTTTTGATTAATATTTTACTTTATTTTAAACTTGTAACATAAGCTTTATTATTCTCAATAGTACTTCATAAAGGAGGGTTTTTAACCATTACGTGAGTGTGGACACAGCTGTAAATATATTTTGTGTCACTTAATAAAGTGTTTTCTGTAAACATACCCTTATAACAATGAATCTATAACAAACTAATATATAGACTGAAATACTGAAATACAGAATCATCTAGACATTGACTATAGAATGGGTTAAATTACATATTGTTTTTCCTTATCTTCTTTTTTTGTTTACATTTGATTCTGCTTGCTTACAATTATTAAACAATGTAACATATTAGAAGAATTAGACTTAGAAAATCTTTCGAATATAAAAGTTTGGAAAGTCTGAATGTGTAACATGCTTTACTGAAAACAGAAGGTTCATTGTAATTTAATCTCTCCATAGTCACAGGTTTGGGACTGAATGAGCAATTGTTCATTATTTGAATGAATTGTGGTTTATTTTGTACTAACTTAACAGTTGAAATTTATCATATCTAGCTACGAGACACCTGTATATGTCAACGTTCTCTCCTTTCATTTTGACCCATGAAAAGTTTGACTTAATTTACAGATACAGATCACTGAGTTATATATAGAGGAATATCTGTATATTGAGGGAAATATTGTTCCTATATATAATATCAATATAGCATATTAAAATTAACAATGGGTATGCCTTAATTAACTTTAACTGTTATAGTGGGCAGAATTTTCATGTTTATAAGCTGGTTACAGAAGTGTATATCTTTGTAATTGATGAATCTGTTGTCTTTTATCTCTAAAATATACACTGAAATTCTATATTGTATTCATTTGATCTATTTTTGACAAGGGATTTTATTTAGTTCCATAGTTTTATTACTTATAAAATCATGCATTTTGAAAAAAACTTATATATACATTGTGGCCTATTCAGTGGTTAATACTACTTCACTCATACTGTCAGGTAATGTAATGAAAGTTATGATGTGATATATAGCTGGAGTTGAATGTTTTCTCTGGGGTTTCAGATTTAATTATGCAATTAAATGGAAAATAAATTACATTTTGACCAATCTTTTTCTGTGCCAAATGAAATTTTAAAAAACATAAATAGTGGATGTTTTGCTTCTAATCTGTTATCAAAATGAGAATATATTGAGTGTCAGGAAATATCACTATTTTATTTGATTAAAATTGACCAAAAATATTTATCTAGTACTGGACTACAACCTAGCAATGTTGTCACTCTTGAATATAATCATGTCTGGACATATGTAAGATGATCCTATAGTATAAGAAAGGGAATTTTCCATGATAGACCAATTTTATGCAGCAATATACATAATACCTTAATTTAACTTCATAAATTTGATTAATAAGAGGCATGACGAGCAAATAAATTATGTGATCATTGTTATTAATACTTGGTCATGGACTTGGCTTTTCATTTCACTGCCTACTAATGTGACACTCCACCACTAACAAACATTGACCTAGACTGTGTTAAAAGTCGTTGTTCACTGGTTACTTGCTGGCTTTACTACTTATTTTGATTGGATAACATAGGGAAATATCTGTTTTTGAGCTGAGTCTGACTTTTCACAATGCTTCATTATAGTTATATTTATTGCTCCAGCCAGACTGCCTAATCATTCTAGTGCTTGTCTTCTACTGATCAAAATATAATTTACCTAGAATTTTATTTCTTTCTCTTATGTTTCCTTTTCCATTTTAAATGACATAGTTCAAAAATTGTTTACCTAGTAGATCCATTTCTTGTTTGTTAACAGAAACCCAGCTGTATTGAAGACAATTCTAACAAAATTTCACTTTGTCACTCTCTGAGACTGCCGCTGATTAACTCCTGCACAAGCACAATTAAGCATAAAATGTTAGATCTAGTTTCTTTGAAAATGCTTTTACAAGGTGATTCACTGACTATGATGGAAATATTTCTTGATGCCGCTTCTGTCTTCTTGTTCATAATTCAGAAGCAAGAGGTAAATCAGTCATTATTATGTCAGTGAAATATCAAATACTTGCCAACCATTCCAGATCAGAAAGATTGAAATGAGGTAGCTCTCAATGGCGTGTTAGGAAGCAGTATATCGTCTTCAAATTTTCTGTCTCAAATTGCTCTTTATATGAAGCAAAAAAAATTTCATTAACTTGTTAAGCTATTGTAAGAGGTTTTCTTTTTACCTTTTTTTCTTAACAAAAAAACTGCAAGTGCATACATTTTGTAAAAAATCTCTTTACAAATAAGTTAGTGATGAAAATACAGCATAGATCTTTCCAAACTATGTACGTGATACTTTGTAGGTTACATAGACAATTTGAAGTATTGCATTACAGTATTTTCTTACATGTCATTTAGTTCTGTCTTACAATGCTCTGGTTAGTTTCACAGCTTAGTCACACTTTGTTATTACTGTTACAATGAATAGATTTTATGTAGAACTTCTGAGTAGAAGACATTCTGGGGGGTAGAGTCTAGAACTTCCTATGAAGAAGTCATTAATAAGCATTTCTATTACTTTAGCACTTATATGCAAGCAACCGATCAAAATGAAATTGAAATAAAGATAAGGCACTTAAGAGTGGAATTCTAATCTAGGTCCCTACACATGAATTTATATTTTCTTTTAGTCACATCTAATCACTGAGGCTTCTTTCAACTTGATTTTATTAGACTACATTTATCATTACTTATTTTTCATCTGATCTGCTCAGTTATTGAATATAACCAATAACTTTACATCAAGAGTCACTAAAAGGAGTCTGTGGGCCCACATGGTGTTCAAAGGGTAGAAAGATTATGAAAACTATTTTTAAAATGTAGACCTTCTACCTCAACTCATTGATTCTGACTAGTGTATTCATTATTTTTTTAATCTAATCAATAGATATTTATTGAGAATACTGTGTCAGCTATTCCAATTCTTTCGTCACCTAGAGTGAACTGCATGCCACTCACCTATCTTTCCTTATCTGTATTTTATTCTTCTTGCACTTTTAAAAGCAAAAAGGCATTAGTGGGGTAAATGGATTCTTCTAAAACTGTAAATAGAAATTGTAATTTAAATATATGTACAGAGTCAAAATTCAGGCGTCTCAAGTTAGACAGTGGTCCCTTGTAAGCAGGATATAATCAGGGCCTGCAGGGAACCCATGGGCCTGCCATAGCTTTGGGCTAGGTGATGTGATGTTTTGTTAGTGTAGCTTCATATGAATTATATTATTGATCTGTAATTTGAATTTATACTTAGGGAGGAGATATTAGAATGCAGTCTACTTTTTGTAAATTATTTGTAATTTAAAGAATTAGTGCTTTATTTTAGTCTGTTTAAGGCAGTTTAAAAAAACACTTAAGTATGTTTGCTGATAATCCTATCAGCGCAGGATTAGTTTGAACTAAAAAATTAGACCATAAGAATTTTATTTTCCTAGCTTTTGCATATAGTACTATTTTTCCTTCTTGCGGTAAGATCACAAAGTGGATTATTTTTTTCTGAAGTTTCTTAATAAAATAAATTTTCATTTAAAAAGACATGGCAATACATAGTTTAATTTTTAATTTTTTAAATTTTTATAATTTTCTCATAAGATATATGAACATAATCTTTTTTCTGATAGCAAGTTTGGAATTAAACCCATTGTGGAAATTGATTTACACTTATTATTATCTCTTATGACTAGTAATAAAATCATGATAAGGAATCAAATAGATGCTTTGTCTCTGATAAAATAAGATTTTATTTTTTAGGGCCTCAATGTCTTCTCCTTTACTCGTGAGTGGATCAACTTAAACATAAAGCAAAACAATCTGTTGTTGCACACTGCTAAAGGGCATTTGAGACAACTCTAAATTTCCATTATATATGAAAAATAGTAAAAGTCAGCTATTTTAATAAATCACCTAAGGCACTAATATTTTATGCAAGAAAAATGGAACACACCACAGTTTGCTGTCTCACCTTAAATTTCTGGTGAAATTTCTCTTAAAAATAAAGAAAAAGAATTTCTCATATTAGAAAGTTCCTACACAAAAGAAGACTTTGTGAACAGCAAAACGTAATGACTTACCCATTTTGAAAGGGATTTAAGAAAGTATTCTTTCAAAAATCAAAGGAGAGAGGGTTCATCCAAATGGTAATTAAAGTGTTAGATAAATATATATATAGTTCATATATTCATTTCTCTCATGGGGATAAGGGATACCTAACTAATGAAGTTTAATAAATGATTAATTTTGATAAGATAAGTATGCTTTTATTAATCTGAACATTATGCAATGCATGCATGTAGTAAAACATCACGTGGTATCCCATAAAAATATACAAATTTGTATCAAGGAAAAACTAAATAATTAAATAAAATTTAACATTATGTTTTTAAAATTGATAAGTAATCATGTTTGAGGATGATTACATAATGAATAAATTTTACTAAAATTGAAAAGTCAGACTGGGGATATAGCTCAGAGGCATAAGCACCTACTTGGCAAGCACAAGGTCCTGAGTTTGATTCCTGATAGAAACAAAATTGAAAAGTCAAAATTAACTGTTTTTGCAACCATAGTCATCCTTTGATATATTTGTGGAATTGGCTGCAGGACACACTCCTAAAATCTACGGGTGCTCAAGAACTTTAAATAAAATGGTATGGTATTTGTGTATAATCTGTGAATCATTCTGTGTATATTAAATCATTGCTAGATATTTTATTGTGACTATTAATGGTGATATGTAAATTGGACTGGATTAAGAAATACTTAATAGCCTCGTATGGCGGTGCATGCCCATCATCCCAGCACTCACGTGGTTGAGGCCAAAGGATCACTGGGAGTTTGCAGCCAGCCTGGGCCAGTGTGCGTTCAAGGGCAGCCTGAACTACCTAGCAATATTCTATCACAAAAAGCAAACAAACAAATAAACCAAACAAAAGAAAGGAAAACTAAATACCTAGGAGATTAGAAGTGTACACTACTTGTGTGTGTCTGGGTGAGTCATGGGGTTGTGACGTTGGGTACTATCTATGACCCCTAACCCTTTTCTCTCTGGCACTGTTTACCTTCTCTGTTTCCTGACTGCTATGAACTAAGCATCTTTGCTCTGCTGTGCCTTTCACCACAATATTTCAGTTTTGAACTTATTCAATGATGGACTGAGTCCCCTGAAATCATGAGTCAAATTAAAGTTCTTTGTATTAAATTGTTTAGTCAAGTATTGGGTCCAGGAACAGAAAAGTCAACCAATATAATACCTACAATAATGTAAACAAGTCTGCGTGGAGAGTTGCTGTGCTGTACTTTTTTTAGGGAATCATGACAGGAAAATGTCTGCAGATACCGCAGATATAAATTTTAATAAACATTTTTGGTTCACACTTTGTATACATGTATGTAGAATCCACAGGTACAGACAGCTGACTGTAAGTGGGTTTGTAATGCCTTCTCCGTTGTTAGGTTATCCATTTATATGAGTTAAACGGTTTTTCTAAAATGTCTACTCATTTATTACTTTATTTACTGTTGTTTAATACATACTTCACTTCTGGGCTAGATTCTGTTTTTCTAGAGCCAGTGAAGTATGCTGAGAACAGAAATGCCACCTCCCTTTGGGTGCTAGAATTTTGTTACTTCTATGCAGTCAGTGGGTATAATGCTGCGGTGATAGGTCCTCTGACTACTGAAAGATTAAGTGTGTACCTTGTTTAGGCTGTTCAGTGACTACCAAGAAGCGAAATTTAGGTAAATTCCCCAGAGATCTGTTTCCTTTTTTTTTCCCCCCCTCTTTTGTAGAACTGTCAGCTCTTCCCCTGAGATTTCATTATATTTATGTCTATTGTTACTAAAATATAAAAAAATACAAAAAAGAAGGCTTGGTCAGTGGTGGCATTGGTAATGGTACTTCTTATTCCTCCTCCAACTTATCTTAGTTAATCTTATTTTCAAAATAATGAAGGGTTCAAGGGTGAAGAATAAAAGAATTCTGTGGGGAAAATTCAGAGATTGACCCCCCCTTACAGAAGTCTGGTTTGATTCAGGTTCTATATGTAACTAAAACACGTCATTTAATTTTAAAACAAGAAATCTGGCAGGCCATTTATGGGAAGGGAGGGCCTCTTCATTCAGCCAGTGTGGAGCCAGAGAGAATTATGTAAATTTCCATCTGAACACAGAGAAGTAGAAAACTTCAGTCTTTGTCCTTTCGCTTTTCTGGCATCACAGTTTTGCGGTATTCATTTCACTAACACTCATTCTATGTATGTGGTCTTTAGAACTGACAAGCTAGGTCCGGTTCCATGCTATTTGTGAGGGATAAGGAGGTGCTGAAGGTGGATCCTGACTCCAGTCAATTTACGGTCTAAGGCAGGTGCAGAAATTGACATTGCAGTTTGTAGCATGTTTAAGAAGTGTTAGAAAGGTAGCAGACAAGTTTGAGTTCTGTGGAAGTCTCAAATTTGCTGTGAAAAATCTGACATTTCTAGTGTTTTATATTCAGTGTATTAGCTGGATAGGTACACATGATACAATAAGCATACTCTCTGACACTGTAAAGAATTTAAAATTTATAGTATTTCTACTTATGGTCTTGAAAAGCTTGCCTGAGCAGAGCAAGAGGCAGTCTTCTATGCACATTACTACCAGTGACAACTTTTGTTTCAGTTGGCTCTGTGGTTGTCATATTTGAAGGTCATTATTTATCAAAGTTATATTAAAATACAAAGTAGTGGTGGATTAGGGCTTGCCTGAAGAAACAGAAAATATGAATTCATATTATATTTCATGGATTCTAAGGTGCTATTTAATTAATATTTTACCAGAATGAAAAGATATATAATGAGTATGTTAAATTCAGTTATCTATTTAAATGTGGAAAATGTGTGTTGTAGGTAGAGAGATGTATGGTTTTTTTTTTTTAAAGATGAGTTTCTGCAGAGATAATGATCTAAAATGTAGTTTAGTTTTCAGGTTAAATTACAATTTTAGGTGACAGTTCCACCTATGTAAGTTTATCAGAAATCTTATTACTCTGATATAGTCTGTCTTAATTTGCACTGTTCACTGGATTTAATTGTTTGTGAAATGCTTTTTTCCTATTGAATTTTAAATTTTTTAACTGTGTACTTTGATTTGGTAGAATAGGCTACACATGTTAGTGTGTTAATGACTGAATGCCTTATTTGAGTTTTCGTGATTTTTAACTCAGTGCCTGATACATAGACATGTCAAGCACATTTATAAAATTTATTGTTTCTGTTGAATTAAATATACTTTTAAATATGAAGTATTAAAATTGGAATGTAGTGTAACATGTATTGTTGATGTAAAAAGTAAAAATGTCCCACTTTCTCTGATATCATGGAATATTGCATCTTATGACACATGACCTGGACACTAGTCCTTAGGGGCTGATGTTTGAGCTGTTACCATCCAACATTGTTCATAGTCCTGTAGTATGAACCCCAGGCCCTCACCAGGAGTGACATTCTCAGCACTTTTTATTTTCATATTTTTGTTTGGAGACCAGTTTGTCCAAGTTGTGAAATTGTCCAGCCAGGGCTCAAATTTGTAGCCCTCTTGCCTCAGCCTCCCAGAGGCATTAATTATCGGCCCAGACCACCATGCTAAGTTCTTCTTTTATTTTCTCAGAGCTTATTTTATCCTTTTATTTTGTTTTCTCTCTGAAAAACTTTTTTGTAAAAACTTCAGAAAACCATAGAAAATAAACATTAAAAACCAAACAAAGCTTAGCCTAGCTAATCTTTACCAAAAGTTAGAGAAACAGTTTTGGTGCAGGCCATATGATACTATTCCTGATTCTGTTATCAGAAGCATATAGTAATCTTGTGAATTTTTCAAAGGTCAGCAAAAAGCCTACAGATTATATTACACTCTGAAGTATTCTTATTAAACAAATTGATTAGTAAATTATGATATGCCATATTCATTCATTTATCCTTTGAAATATACTCGAATTATATTGTAAATATCTGTTGTATCCCTGGTGCTCCTTACAATTATCCCATTAAACCATGCAATGCTTTTATGCTGCTATTTAAACTGACACCTTTTATCCTTTTAATTCTATAGGGAAGTCATTTCTAAGGTCAAATCTACTAGGTGGACTAAATTTCATAGCCTTTGCTTGTATTAGAAAGGAATACAATGGAGTTTGGGTGGGAAGAGAGCTAAATTAGTCTTAGTCTCAAGCTCAGCAAAATGAGGGAGAGTTGAGTCTTGCTAGCCCAACAGCAAAAACTTTGAATCCTTGCTGCAGTGTGCACTCCGGCTTTAAAACAGGCATCCATGATCTTCATGTGCTCTATGCTGCCATTTCTTAAATCAGGGAGTCTTAGACTACTTTGTTCTGTTGCAAAAATGATTTAAAATGTGAAAGGATAAGAATTAGAAATATTCAAAGCCAAGAAAGCAAAACTATTACTGCTCAATAAATTAACAGAACTCAGTGTAGATTAAAATATTTTGAGACTTTCAGGTTTTATCTATGAAATAAGCAGGGCATTTTTCAATAAAGGAAGCTTTAAAATTCAGTGAATACTTGGGAATCATTAGTATAAAAATAATAATTTAAAAAACTGGAGGGAATAATCAGAGTTTCTGAGATAAAATTTAATCCCGTATTAAATTCTATAATGGCTAGGAAAATACCATCCGGTGATGGAAAACCTTTAGAGCTTTCACTGATGACAAATAACATGTGTGCCATAGGTTTGCCACCACTGGAATAGTCCCTTTCAAGATGTGCAAATTATTAATGAAAATTAGACCTTACAAGAGGATTCTAGGGCTCTCCCTTCTTCACATACAGTACCTAATTCTAATAACTAATCATTCTTTTTTAAAAACTACCTCATAAACTAACTGCATTTATTTTTATTTTAATTGACATATGTGAACTTAGTTATAGATCTCAATATACCCAGTATTGGTGATCAAATCAAGGTGATTATATTTCTAATTTCTCAAGTGTTATCATTCCAGTTTGGAAACCTTCATACTCCTGATCTCTAGTGACTTCGAAGTGCACGTCATCATTTCTGCTGCACATAACTTACTGTACTATGTAACACCAGAGCTACTTCTCTCTGCAGCTGTGCTTTGGTGCCCATTACTCTGCCGGTCTGTCACATCTGACTTAGTTACTTTTCTCTTTACTGAGACATGATACCTGACACCCCAGGTTACTGGCGGAAAGGTTTATACAGCTCACAGTTCAGAGGTTTCAGCTCATAGTTGGGTAGCTCCAAGGCAGGGTGGCGCGGCCGAGGGGTGCTGCAGAAGAGAAACAGCTCATGGCAGACAGAAGGCAGTAAGGTAGCAAGCAGCAAGCCATAAGCAACCATGCTTCTGTCCCTTATACTGAGCCCAGGCTACCTGCCCTTAGCACTCATATCCAGGTTGAGCCTTCCCATTATCGACTCCGAGAACTATGCCAAATCAATTAGTGTGCTCCTTTAGTAACTGCACGCAGCCTTGATCCCAGCAACACACACTTCATCCCAGCAGCACACACTCTAGATCCAGCCACCTCTGAAAAGTCCCACTTGTAAGTTATTGAGGCTTTGAAGGGACATCTAGACATAAGCCATAACGACGGCTCCTTTTCCCTTCCCTATCTTCAGAACGCCTCCGTTCTACTCTCTACTTCTACATGATCAAATATTTTAGATTTTACAAGTGGACAAAATAGTATGTGTTATATGCTTTCCTGTGTCTGCCTCTTTCCCCTTTCTATCCCACCCTGCTGGTCAATCCGTGTCTCTGCATATGACAGGACTTCATCCTGTTTGATGGCTGAGCAATATCCCATTGTATATAAAATACATCTTTTTCATTTGTTCATCTTTCAAGGGACATTTTCATTGACTGAACATTTCTGCCATTGTGGAGAGCGCTGCTGTTCACTGGGCTTCGTGTGTCTCATTGGTATAATGACTTCACTTTTATTGCTTATACAAACAGTAGTTAGAATACTGAGGCATACGATTGCTTTATTTTCAGTTTTTGAGGCACTTTGAAAGTGGTTTACAGACCCACCAACAACGTACACGAGCTCCCTTCCTCAGCAGTGTTGCACCATTTGGTACCTTCTGCCCTTTTGTAAAAGCGGCTTTAACTGGGGTGAGATGTTCCACGTTACGGTATCGATCTGTATTTTTGTGATGATCGGTGACTTTGAGCTGGCTCCTCCCCCCCGTCCTCCCCCCACTCCCTTTCTGTCCTCCCTTTTGTTTTTCTCCTCCTTTCTTTTCCTCTCCCCTTCTTCCTCCTCCTCCTCACATCCTTCTCTACTCCCTCCTCCTCCTCTCCTTCATCTTCTTCCTCTCCTTCTCCTGCTCCTCTTCCTCTCTCTCACTCCTTCCTTTCTCTCTCAGCCCACACAACCCTGCCCCCTTTAAAATGTTTTATTTTGAAACATGTCTCAAGAAATTGCTCAAGGAGTTTTTTCATATACTTGCCAGCTATTTATATAGCATCTTTTGAGAAACGTCTGCTCAAATCTTTTGCTCATTTTTAAATAGAATTTTTTGCTACTGAGTTTTTCAGTTCCTTCCACATTCTGGTTATAGTTCTTTCAGCAAATGATTAGTTTGCAAATATTTTCTCCCATTCTATAAATTATATTTTGACTCTGCTGATTGTTTACTTTGGGATGCAAAAATGCTTACTGTGATATTATCTTGTTGGCCTAGTTTCCTTTTTTAAATTTTTGTGTTTTTGAAGTCTTATGCAAAAATGTCTGCCTATTCTAATGTCTTTAAGTGATTTCCTTACTTTTTTTTCTGGTAGTTTCAAAGTTTTTGTCTCACATGTAGGTCCCTGTTCCATTTTCAATTGGTTTTGCATATAGTGAGAGGGAGTCTACTGACTCATCTACCCATCCGTCCATCCACCTGTCTGCCGCATATACAGAGCCCACCCCAAACCACATACACACTCCAGGAAAACAAAATAGCATGTCCCTCGTATAGGAAACCCTAGAGGATGTCGTATATGGCAGAAAACTCACCATGTTGCCAACGCTTAGAGAAGAAATTAAAAAGCTCGTGCAGCAATCTCAGAGACCATGGTCACCCAAGCAGAAAATCTCCATACCAGTAAATGTGTGGAGGCTAATGGCATCCTTTGGAACACTTCATGTAATTGTAGTGGCCAGAGGTAACTTGTATTAATTTCATAATGTCTCAATAAATTGAGTACTAAAATATTTGTACAAGTTTTCTTTTGCTGAAATGTGTATACTTTTTGATGGATTCTGTCATTATTCATAATAATATTTAATGGAACTTTGTGTTGTTGGATTATCATTTATAATGTTTCCTTTTATCTCTAATTGTATTTATTCAGATCCTTTCTTTTTTGGTTTTGATTACCTTGGCTAAAAATTCGTACATTTTAGTTTTTAAAACAACCTCATATTATTTATCTATTATATTTTTAGAGTCCATTGCATTTTTGATTTAGTCTTTAAAATTTCCTTCTTTGTATTTATTTTAGATTTTCCTTGTTCTTGATTTTTTAATTCCTTAAGTTAAATTGTTGGGTTTTTCATGTGAAATGTTTATCTCTTCTAATGTAGGTGCATATTGCTGTAGTCTTCACTCTCAGCAATGCTTTGGTTGTGTCCAGTACATTGTCATTTGTCCCAGGAAATATTTGAATTTCCCTTTTGATTTTTTTCATTGACCAGTTGCCCACTCAGGAGCATTCTATTTTGTTATCCTGCATTGGTACGATTTCTAAAGTTCCTTTTTGGTTTGATTTCTAGTTTTTATTGCATTGACATGAGAAAAGATAAATGATAAAATTTTAATTGTTTGAATTAACTGAGTTTTGTTTTGTAGGCCAATCCACAACTTATCATGGAGAATATTTCATGTCCTGAGGAGTGAGTATGAATTGTGCCAACAGTTGATGGAATTTTTTAAATTGTTGATTAGGTCCCGCAGCCTAAAAATTAACTTCAGTGTCTCTCTGTTGATAGTTTTCCCTGGATTATTTGTCCATTGATCAAATGGGGATGTTGAAGTCCCCCATTATTATTGTATTGGAGTTTCTCCCTTTTAGTTCTAAGGTTTGTTTTATAAAATATGAATTCCAGCACTGCTTATGCATGTATGTGCGATAATTACTTCCTATTGTTGATCTGACCATCGTGTAGTGGCATTTGTCTCTTTTAAGAATTATTAACATAACGTTTATGCTAGCTAATATAAATTTTGATATTATTGCTTCATTTAGATTTCTCTTTGTATAGAGTATCTTTCACACTTTCCTTGTCAGCCACATGTGCTTGAATATATTATCTCATTCCTTTTTGGTCTATGAAGTTTCTGCAATTAATTTAATGGAGATTCCCTTAAATATGACTTGGTGCTTTTTTCTTGCTACTTTTAGAATGCTCTTTCCATTTTGGACTTTGGACAGGTGGATGATAATATTACAGTGATGATTCTTATTTAAATCAATTTGTGTCCTTTGGTTTGCCTATATCTAGATGTTTATATGTTTTGCAAGATAAAGGAGATTTTCTGTTATTATATCATTAATGAGTTATTATCGTACATGTTTCTCTCCTGATTGGTTGTGGATCTTCCATGAGCTAAATACTTATTTGCTCATTTAATGGTCCCAAAGGACCTAGAGGCATTATTCATTCTTTATTTTATTGTTGTTGTTTTTGTCTGAATGGTGTATTTTAAAAGCCTGTTTTAAAATTTAGAAATTCTTCTTGTGGTTAACTTTGTCTGTTGTTTAGAATCTCAGCTCTGTTCCTTACTTAATTTACTGAGTTCATTTCCAATATTTCTGTGTGGTTCTTCATCATTAGCCCTTTCTCTTTACTGAATTTCTAGTTCATATCTTCAATTGTTTTCTAATTTCATAAATTAATCATTGTACTCTGTTATTACATTTTCTTAGAATCACTGTTTTAAATTCTTTGTCAAGCAGGGCTTTTATTAGTATCACACTCTTTTCTGTCTGTTGCTAAAAAGTTATTATATCCTGTTACAGGATCATGCCGTCTAGGGTTTTTTTTTTTTTTTTTTGGCATCCCTATGTTGATATTTGCACATGTGGCATATTAGTTACCTCTATGCATTTTAGAAGGCTGCCTTACAATGAATTCCTCCTGAAGTTTGCTTTTTTCGCCTCTGTTATTGCTCTGGTAGACCATGTTGTCTTTCGTTTCACTTAGATATTATAGTATAGTCTCTCTGTATTTTCCTCAGCTTTAATATCCCTGAGCATGGAGCATACCTAGGTGGGTTCTGGGAGTCCTTTCTCTAAGAACAACATAGAGGTGGGGGCACTCTAGCAGCTCAATGTGGTAAGACGCACATACCCATGGCCCGGGGCTTCCATAGGCCACTGCTCCAGCAAGGGAGTGATTATGCCCAGGGGCACAACTCGTGACTACTTGGTTGTATTTTAAGAATATAGAAATAGAATTATTCTTGTCCTATCTGAGAGAAACTAGACTACATTTGTGTTTCTTTTCTTTTTTCTTTTCTTCTGAGGAACTGGGAATTGAACCCAATCCTTTTTCTTCCCAACCTCCTAAATAGGATCATAAGTGCCCATCACAATTCCTTGCTGTGTTTTGTCTTTATATTTTAATTTCCTTCCACATTCATCTATGACTGGGTCACTTGTGTTCTCATGATTGCAAACTTATGTTATGAGGAACATTGTTAATGTGGTATAATATTCTACATAAAATAAGTAAAATATATTAATAATCACATATTGATATCATTAATATTACCTAATTATATATATATATATATATATATATATATATACATGTATATGAAAATTAAACATTTGAAAATTTAGAATTTCACACATTAGTTTGTTTACAACTCAGGGATCTAGTGAAGTAAACAATCTCTCCCTTTTGTAGATGAAAATTCTATAACTAGAATAAGACTAAAGTCAATAATATGTCTAAAATTCAAATAATGATTTAAACTATATGCTTTTAAGTATACAGTTTACTTTTTATGAAAAGTTATAAATATTCCTTAGGAAATTTAATAACAATCAACATTTGACCTTCCAACACTTATTGTTCTGAATGTATTCCATACTTTGTCTTTCAATATGTGTGCACAAGGAAAGTTAGATATCTACTCAAAAGGTCATGGCAGGGATGTTTGATGAGATATTTGAGATAAAATTTAAGTAGCTAAGAATGCATGGGGAAGAGAAGTTGGAGATAGCAAATATATACATCTCTTTCAAGGAATTCTTTTTCCCATGAATAACTGAATGTTATGGATTTGGGCTTGTTTGTTTTGTTTTAGACAGAAGAAAGTACATCTTGTTTGTTTTATTTGTGTGTGTGTGTGCTGAAGGAAATATAAACCTAGAAATTAAATAAATCAAGGATATGGATCAGAGAAAACAAATGCTTGGACAAAGTCATTATCCTCATGAGGAAGAAGAGGATCTGATTTGCAAATAGAGAACATCTCTTTAGCAGCATGTGGGCTCATTTATAGGAAGGCAGAGTATGAGGGAAGTTACTAATGGGTAAGTAAATGGGCAATAGTGTCAAATTCTTTGAAAACTATTTCTCAAGAGAAATATGATATAAGTCAGCTGACAAAGCCTCAATTTTTCTCTTCTGTAAAATAGAAGGATTTCAGAGAGGGTAGGATAAGAAAATTGTTTTATAAAATATACATATTATTTTTTAAACTTATTAGATGCCTGACCTTTTATTTCAAGTGGAAAATATTAAGCACCATAATATTCTTGCCTTTTTAAAAACTTTAGGTATCCATTCTGCAGTTGATGGGTGTTTGGATTACTTCCAAGATTTAGCTATGAGAAATTGCCCTGCTATAAACATGGGTGAACATATATCACCGTTTTCAGTTCATCTGGTAAAATACCCAGAAGGGGAATATCTGCGTTTAGTGGGACCTCTAATCCTAGTTTTTTGAGGAATGTCCACATTGATTTCCACAGTGGTTGCACCAGTCCACGCTCCCACCAGCAGTGCAGAAAGGTTCCCTTTTCCCCACAGCCTCTCCAGCATTTGTTGTTGGTTGATTTCTTGCTTGTAGCCGTTCTTTCTGGGGTGTGATGGAATCTCAGTGTTGTTTCAATTTGCATTTCTCGAGTGACCAATGATTTTGAGTTATTGCTTAGCTCTAAAGAAAGATAAACTCCAGGCTTTTATAGGTAAAGGGATGCAACTAGAGACTATACTCATAAGTGAAATAAATCAGATCTGTATGTGTAAACATTGTACTGTCGCTCTAGTTTAAGAACCTGAAAGCGTAAATAAAAATCCAAAAGGTATAATAGATATTGTAAGAGAAAGAAACTTCTCAAAAGGAAAGAACAACAGGGATGAAGGACAGTAGAAAAGAAAGGAAAAAGGAAAGGAAAAGATAGCTAAGATAATTGCACTACTAATTACTATTGGTTTATGAAAAGGAACAGCTAATCCTTAAATTTTTTGAACAATTTTGCATGCTTATATCTGGTAATCTGAACAACTACTGCGAAGACAACCATATGCAATATAACAACCATTTCTGAATTCCTATCATCGTGTTTTGTGAAATTCAGTATAATTTCTAATGTTTTTCATTAAACAAAGAAGTTAAAGAAGTAAAAAAAAAGGTAAAATGAAGATATGTTGAAACAAATTATAAAATTTTATGGGCTGAAATGATTTCTGAAAAGCATTGCTGTCCATAGTAGGTTGTATATATGATTCTCAGACTAAAAATAATTATTTATTCTTGCAATGTAAAAATCCAGAAGTGCCTGCCTGGCAAGTGTAAGGTCCTGAGTTCAATTTGGTATGAAAAAAAAAAAAAAAAAAAGACAACAATCCAACAACTACACTAGATTTTTTTATTTTCAACTTCTTCATTATACCTTTGTTACAGATATACAGAGTAATCACATCTTTCTGAAATAAATATTTTAAATTAATTTGCCTCCTCATAGGTATGTACAGTTTAGTCCATTAAGTAATTTACTCATTTCTAGATCTTCATAGTTTCCCTAGTTAATGTGGTTAAGAACATGAAGAACTATTAATCACTATTTCTTCTTAGATTTCATATCAATTTTCAAATATTCATATAGTTTTTTTAAAAAAAGATCTTTCTAAAGAGGCTGTTAGACAAGAACCAGGGGAAAAACAGAGGGGGCAAAGATATGATGAAAATATATTACATACATGTATAATTGTATAACTAATATGCACTAACTTAAAAACCTACTTCTGTGCGATAAAAACATGTCTCACCTGATTTTAGATACTGGGCTTGTGCATTCTTATACTCAAGTGCTTTGGATTATATGTAGGTGTTTCTCAAGAGCATCATGCTCCTAGGTGGGGCTCTTGGGTGGTAACTGGACATGTGTGTGCAATACTGGTTCACGGGTGCATGAGTCCACCAATTGTTCCACATTCTTCTGGGTATAGGTAGTGGATTTACTGAAGAGAGTAGGCCCACCTTAGGTGTAGATGGCACCAGTCCATAGGCTAATAGCCTACATGGAGTAGAAAGGGAAAGAAGGAGGCGTGCTGCCTCCTGCCTGCCACACCCTGAACTGTTTCTCCTCTGCCACGCTGCTCTGCTTCGGAGTGGCAGCCTGTGGACTGTAAGCACTACACACTGTGAAAGAAAGTAAACCTTTCCTTCTTTAACTTCTAGGAATCAAGTAGTTTGTGACAGCAACAAAACAGTAAGACACCATGCATATCATGATTGACTT
Organism: Dinomys branickii; assembly: GCA_004027595.1. Taxonomy (NCBI): domain Eukaryota; kingdom Metazoa; phylum Chordata; class Mammalia; order Rodentia; family Dinomyidae; genus Dinomys; species Dinomys branickii. The sequence continues at coordinate 7,159 of PVLD010000567.1, read as the reverse complement.
ACAGATTTGTTGAAAAATAAAAACTCAAGACTGTGATGGATCTAGCATTTAGGAAATGATAATAGTTTATATTTATAGGCCTTAAAGTAGAGGTATACTTGACAGACTAAAACTGTTTTCGTTTATGTGATCACCAATCTTTGCATCTAAGTTTTCACCTTAGCAGAAAGGTAAATATTTGAAAGGCAAAAAATATTTTGCTGATAAATACTTTTGATGCCTAATGAAAAGCACAGGTCTGGTTGCATTTTGTTGAAGTTACTCCTTCCTTACAGGTACCTTAGCATATGTGGTGAGCTGGAAAACTCAAAGGACAATACTTTATTGCTTTTTAAATAATCTCACTTAAGATCACTGAAATTCTAAACAAGTGATAGTATCTCTTTAATTCACCAGGGCTTCAATACATGGTATTTTTCCTCCTTTTCTGGATATTGATAAATCTGTTGATAACTCTGATTTATCTATGATTCTAGATGCTTTCACATTTGCTATATGGAATGCAGGCAAACAATCTCAAATATGCCTGATATTTGTTTAGTCATTATCTTACTGGGTGCATAGGATTTAGGAGAATTAGAATGTGACTAGTATTATGTAAATAATCAAACTGGATTTTCTACATTTTCTTGAAATAACTTTTTGTTCATTTTAAGATATTTATCACCATACCATTCATCCTTAGGACTATGTTCATTTAATCCCTCACTTGTAGGATGAGAGAAAGTCATAGAATTTAATATTATATCTCTAATTTTCTGGACTAAATTATCATTATTCAGAAAGACAGTGTAAGCCCTCAAAGACTAAGGACTTCTGGTTGTGATCCTCTAATGGTGAATCATTATTCTTGTTATTGATTGTGTTTAATACCAAAGCTATGCTATTAAAATTGTCCAGTGTTGGTGCAAGGTTATTTACAGCTACTCTTAATCTTTTCTCTACTGGTACATTTTAAAGACTAATTTCTATCAGGATTGCTGGGCTAATTAAATGATAGTGAAAAAGCATTTTCCATCATTACAGTTCAGACAGGAACAGTAAATCAGCACCGGTACAAATTGGGCACTCTATCTTAATATCATTAAGCAGGAGGCCCAGGGAAAACTCCTATCACTCAAACTTCGGTACTTAATGAGTATATGTATTAGGTGTTCAGAGCAGGGAACCAGGAGAAGTTGCTAGAAGCAAATATCTGTCACTTGAGCCATTTATAGTTAAATATTTAGAGGGGAGAAAGCAGAACATACACTCCTTATAAATCCAACTAGCAAGATATGTCTACTTTATGAAAATGTATCCACTAAGTTACATATTCCATGAAAAATTCCACAAATTCAACCTGTTTACAATCAGTGAGTTTCAAACACCAGCAATGTGATGTGATGAGCAATATTTATTTTGAGTGCAGACAAAGAGTTTCACAAATTGAATTTTAGCAAAACTTTGAAGGAAGTGTGGCGTATATCATGGTGACAACCTGAGACTCCTTTTGCATCTATTCTCATTAGACTTGATTTAACTGTGCCACTTTGAGAACATTGCTTAACTGCTCTTGGTCTCAGATTATTTATTTTTAAAGTCAGCTCGATTAAGTGAGTTAGAATCCTGTATCTCTGAAACTCCATAATCCTTTTAAAAAACAGTTCTTTGGAGAGGTTAAAAAGTATTCAAGTTAGTTGTTCAGATTATGAGGTACAGCCATGCAAAATTAGTCAAAACATTAAAAAAATAAAGCATTAACTGCTTCTTTCAATAAACTGTTAGACATCAGCAGTACAGTTATCCCAGCTGTCCTGTATATATATATATATATATATATATATATATATATATATAAAATTTTCCCTTCTGGCATTCTGGTGACCTTCTATGAAGATAAAAATATGTACTGTAATAACCACTATTAATCCATATCATTTTGTTCTGAAACCCTGTATCGTTCTTACTGTTTTTGCTTTGTTTTGTCTTTGTCTGTACTGTAGGCATTCTGCTATTGTCCTTTTTTAAAATTCTCTTTAAAATGAAAAAGTATTCGAAAAGTATACTTTACAACTTGATGTAATATCGCACTGTCCATCTACACCAGTGAAGCTTTGCCCCCAAACTTCTCTTGTAGCACAAGCTATACTCCTCCTGAAATGATATGCACAAACTGTAGGATACAAGCGGCCAGCCACGGTATCATCTTAGTAGCAGGAGGCACACATTTGATGTGGCAGTGACAGGTACTCTGCGATGGCAACCGAGTTTGTATAGCTCAGAGGAATCTTCACAGAGAGCAGAAAGGGAGCCACCACCTTTGCACTGGCTGGGTAGGGGGAGAACTGCATGATATGAAATATACAGTCTCTACCCATGATTTAATTTTCTCTTATAGTCTCTTCCACTTATGGTAGCTCTGTGGGATGATATAAAGTGGAGACGTTGAGTGTTTCTTTACTCTACAGAATCATATTTGTTTTCTTGATCCTTAGTACTGAGATTGAAAATTGCTATTCCTGAAGTTTGAGTATATGGATGAGCCTAATCTTTCTCTCCCCTACACATGCAAACTATCTACCCCAGGGCGAATGTAGCATGCACACCCATAATCCCAGCAATGGACCATGGATCAATCACACACTATAAAAGCCTGCCCCACGATTGCATGAGGCTTTGGGGAGACATCCAGACACAAACCATAGCAGAAAATAAAGTAAAAATATTTCCCCTAACATTTCCTTTACACTGGAAATTCGCTAAACTAGCAATTATATGTTTCATTTCATCTTCTCTTAGATGGCTGAAAGCTACACAGATCCTTATAAATCCAGGTTAAAGCAGGAGCTAAGAATCGAGGCTATAAATTTATCATGCAAAAACCCAGAGAAAAACAGTAAAGTTTAGGATAAGATTGATTTATAATTGTGATAGAGATATTGTACTTCATCTTAACAGATCAAGCCACCCTCTTAAGAAGGGAGGTATACCAAGTGTTTGCTGCATATATGTTGTATGATGTGACAGAGGAAACATAAAATTCTATTTAGACTGTGTTATGTGTCTTGCAGCCGCGCTATTAGCACATGTATTTACTTATTTGGTTTTCACAATAATCTGTGTTACGAAGAAATTTGTGCACAATAGCCTTGCCTCTTGGCCTCCTCCTCAAGAATATATTACACAACAAAAGAGATTTTGCAAGTGTAATTAAAATTGCTAATAACTGACTATCGAATAGAAAGATTATCCTTGTTTTTTTTTTTTTGTGGTACTGGGGATCGAACTCAGGACCCTGCGCTTGCTAGGCAAGCACTTATTCCACTGAGCTATATCCCCAACCCCAGTATCCTTGTGACCTCACATAGTCGTGTGAGTTCATGCAGCCTGAGCTGAAGACACTAAAGATAGTTAGACAAACAGAGCATTGAAAAGAACTCCAAGACTTCTAGTGTGAAGACAGAGAGATCCACATGGAAAGGAACTGAATTCTGTCAACTTCTTAAATGAATTTGGAAGAGGATTGCACACACACACACACACACACACACACACATGGCCTCCAATTTGGAACACAGTAATGCTGCCACAGCAACTGCCACCTCATCATGCTTATGAGATACCATGCAGAGAAACCCAGTGAAGCACACTGTGCCTGACGGTCTGACCCATGGAAAGAGTGAACTAACAAATGGATGTCAGTTTAAGTTGCTGAGTTCATGGCAGCTAAGGTCCGGATGTATTTGATCCCAAAACCCAGGCCCTTTGCACTAGTCGGTGCTTCTGAACAGACCCTAACAGAAGAGGATTTCCCCAGTGTAAGCACACAAGGAGCAATTCACAGGGTGCCTGGTGATTTACAACAGAATTGCAATATACGGAATCACTGAGGAAAGCCTGCAGGCGAGGTAGCCAGTGGAGTACGTCCTGTGCAGAGGTGAGGAATAATGGAAACGCAGGGGTCAGCTCCTGCTGTGAAACCAGAAAGGATGAGAACAGAGGTGAGACCTTGGACTGGCCATGAAGCAAATCACTGGTAAATCATTATTTCTGATTGCAGACACCTGTCATCTTGTATCAACTTGTATAATAATCTTGATGAGTGAGATGCATTTTACAAATCCAACAAAATCTTAAATTATGTCTGGATGACTTCCAGGATGAAAGTAGAAGCCAATTACTATTGACTGTTTTTTCTACGGTTTGTAAATTACTTCTTCATCACCTCATAGAGGGCCCTCTTCATTTTGCACCACTGCCTTATTGGTCAGTGGGAAGTAATGACTTTTCTACACTCTGAGCATTCTGACTTTTAATAAGCACTTAAATCCTCGTTAAAAAACATCTGTCTGTCCTAGCCTGTCACAGGACTAAAAAGAAAGTGGGATAGCAAAGGGTAAGTGGAAGAAAGAAGTCCTGATATTTAATGGTAATATACTGAGGGAACAATAATTTGGTCAAATAATACGTCACTAATGGGAGATCCATGTTGGTATGTGTCATTATCATGTAATTATATATTTTGTAACATCACTAGTTCTTATCTCCTCACTGTACTCAGACTAATTTATACATCCATGTAAAAGATATTGGTATAAATCTGTCTTAAAACCAATGCAGAAGAGAAAACCCAAAGTAATGGAAAATGAAGAGAAGATAATGTCAGGAAACCTTAGCTAGAGGAAACAATTACAGCTAATCATAGTCTTTAACTCTGAGCTTGTGAAATAGAAGAGCAACTTTAAAGAGCAATGCTTTATCAGAGTAAGCTCCTCTAGAAATAGAGAAAAATACACATAATAAAGTAATGTATTAAGAACCCAGATTTTGTAGTTGAAAATATTTTAGTTCAAAGTCCTATTCCAAAACTTACTACTCGGCTGGCTTAAGCTCATCCTATCTTTGTCATGGTATATATTGTTCCTACATAAGACTGGGATAAAAGTTTACAAAGAGAAGCAATATAAATATAATATTTAGGACACTACATGGAACTACATATTTTTTCATTTTTAAGCATCAATTAACTTATTATTAGGAGGAAAACACATGTCTGATTCTTCTGTAAATTTTCCTATTGCCCAGTACTTTTGTTATTTGATTAACAAATGGTAAACTTTTGAAATGAATGAATGCATGAATGAAGGACTCTATTTATGTCTTTCCTAAGGTGTACTAATGAGTATTCCTTCTAACATGAAATACAAGGTTAAACTAAATTAGGAGTTATAATAAGGTTAAACTAATTAGGATTTATAATACGGTAACCCACATTATAACTAAGAAAGCTTTGAAATTTTGTATTGTTTTGCTTTTATTTGTATTATTTTACTTTGGATTTTAATAAAACTTTCTTTCCCTAACATTTTATTGGTTTAGTGCTATGAGGTATGCACTTTAAGAGGAAGTGGGCTGCCGTATCTTTTCCCATGAATGTCAATAACATTGGACATTTACTAAATATTTAATTACTGCATGCTGTTCTAACTTTTCCTACTAATTCATTTATATTCAGAATGATCTGGATCATTAGGTAGGAATTTTCAAAATGTTTTTCATTACAGATTTAAAAACCCATTTCTTGCCAACATCACTGGGTGGCCGGGCCAAGATTTGGACCAAGTGTGTTGTCTGAATGGCATGTCTAGAATAACCAAACCATAGATATGGATCATTGAACAAATATTCCTATCTTTTCTCTGAAAAGAAATTATTTCCAACAAGTGTCATACAAAACCTTTTCTCAAGTTAGTATTTCATGTTAAAACAATTACATTTTCTGAAAGAATATTACTTTTGGATTTTATTTAAATTAGTGAAATTAAACTTGAATTTGTCAAAACATGATAGCTTGCTGTTTCACTATTTTTAAAGATCTAGAACACAAATAAAAAGTACCAAGGGCCATTAATTTTGAGTCTACTATTTAAACTAAGGAATATTTCTTACCAAAGGAGAAAAAACCACAACTTGTATCTTTTTTTTATATTAATACCAAATCTTTTTTTTAATTTTAAAAGTAAAAGCACAAAAACATATTAACAAACAGACACAAAGTAGCATAAGAAATAGTACAATCAAAACTGATTTACAGACAATGTGACATGGACTCAACAATGGTTGTTGCTTTACCTATTGATATCTTCGAAGTGTATATTCATGAACACAAATACAGACATGCGAAATTGGTCAAACAATCATCTCTACAACAGGAAAAAAAAAAGAAACTGGAAAGCATTAACAAAGAGGCACAAAGTAGTACAATAACAGTAAGATCAGAACTGAATTATAGACAAAGCATCAGAAAACCAACAATAGTTGCTGCTTTGCAAATTGGTATCTTCAAAGTGTGTGCTCAGGAGAACACATACAGACATACAAGATTGATCGAATAACCTGTCATCAACTATTCCTTAGCCTTAAGTGATATAATACAATAGTAGAACCATGTTAGCCCTCCTGCACATATGTATCTACATATATACATACATACATTTTTGCCTCTTTCTTTTCTCCTTTCCCTCGTCCCATCTGTTCTTTGTTTTTGAACAGATTTCCTTCATGTCTCTTAGTTTATATTCCCATCCTCAGGTTCTTATACCAGTGATACAATACATTGCCTGCTCACGTACCACTGATTTATTTCACTTATGAGTATGGACTCCAGTTTTGACCACTTGCCTACAAATTCCCCAAAACTGTCTTTCTTTATAGCTGAATAATATTCCATTAGATAAAAATGCCACAGTTTTTTAATCCAGTCTTCTGTGGATGGACACTTGGGTTGCTTCCACATTTTAGCTATTACAAATTTTGCTGCTATATACATGGGTGCACATATATCAGAGTGATACGATGTTTTCAGATCTTCTGGGGAAATACCCAGAAGAGGAATAGCTGGTTTGAATGGAACCTGTAGACCTAGTTTGCTGAGAAATCTCCAAACTGCTCTCTACAGTGGTTGCACCAGTCTGCATTCCCACCAGCAGTGTAATAGAGTCCCTATTTCTCCACAGCCTTGCCAGCATTTGTTATTGGATGATTTTTTCATACTGGCCAGTCTTACTGGGGTGAGATGAAATCTCGATGTTGTTTTTATTTGCATTTCTCAAATGACTAAGGATGTGGAACATTTTCTCATATATTTATTTGCCATTTGTATTTCTTTATCTGAGAA